>JAPFBL010000020.1:732500-785000 GCA_026182355.1 Hermatobates lingyangjiaoensis
CTGGAGGCTACAGTTGGGTAGCCTCCCAACTACATATATATATATATATATATATATACTTTAACACATAGAAAAGAACACAGAAAGACACTACAGAACTCACTTCGATATTTCGACATCCGTCGTCATCGGGAAGAAGTGCGAAGTACTCGCGTTGAGAAGCAAACTACTACTCATTATATTCATAATGATATAATGATATTCATAATTTAGTTTAACTACTACTCATTATATATTGCTACTATATATATATATTGTAGGACATTTCATTGAAGTGACCTACTATTTTGTAGTCAGAACAGTGAATCTGAAATTGTAATTTACAATTGTAATTGTAATGTACAATGTAAAACAGTGTACCACATTATTGATTTAGCCTCAATCAACCGAATGTGCCAACAACACTTTGTGTCACCCATCCAAGTGTGACTTCGACCAAAATTGCTTAACTTCGATGGTATGATGGAAACTGGTTTACTGAGAATGAGTGTTGCCATTAGTAAAAGTTATAATAAACTGTCACTTTGCTTCGTGTACTATTTGTCTTATTCGTAAGTAAATGTTTACCCCTACTTTGATTCACAAATAATCAGGCAATTAATATTGTTTTTCTTAATAACATTAATTAACAAAAATAGGATTATATATTAATAGCAACTAGTAACTAGCCAACTGAGATTAATTTAATAGTTTACTCGATTTAATGCATCGCCTGTCTTGCTTGCAAATAATATTGTGACCACCAACCTTCCCTAAGGTATGATACTTATTTACCGATGAACTTTAGAAGATGGCTTAAAATCCTTTGAAGTTATCAAATATTCATTTCAATGTAGTTGATACAACTTCAGGCTGCTAGCTATTTATATTGTTTACAGTGATAAAAGCATCCACAAGATGTCGGTTAAAACCGATATAAAAAAAAAAGATATTTAATATTCCTGTAATAATTTACTGAAGGTAGGTTGAAAGTTTAGCAAGGTGCTTGTTGAGAGATAATTTGATACCGTTGAAGCATGAAAGATGATGCTGCGAAGGATTTACGTCGGAAGACTTGAATTATCTTCCAAGTGAAAGGGATGACTTGTCCGTAGGGAAATCACTTCTAAGAGTTAAGTAAAACTCTGATCCAATACATGTATCTTTTTCATTATCATTCAATTGATGGCTGAAAACCAAAGAGAAGTGAAAAGTGGGAGGCTTTTGTTGGGGTGATATTTATCAAAGAGTGCGGCAGGATTTGTCGGTATTTCATCCTTGAAGGATATTACGTTGCGCATTTGTGTAATCAATACGGCATGCAGGAATGATATCATTGTATAACGTATCGCAATATACACTGCAGTAATATTGTAATGAGGAAAACCATTTTACACCACTCTCTCATATGCCATTATTTCTACTATCCTGTACAATGAACACAATAATCAAACGTAAGTGCCACATAATATAAAATAACTAAACTCGTATAAATTAAGATATAGAAAACCAATAAATAGAAAAAATAGAAAAATGCGTCTGCAATATGTATATAGTAAGATATTCCCTCTTCAAACTCTTTAAGCAACTGTTTCATTTGAAAGCTCCATCTTGTTGAGTTATGTGTAAGACATACTCGTAAGTTTAAAATCATCTCTATTTACAATAACATCATATTGTGAAACTGAAAAAAAAAGTTTATTTCTTTAACCATCTTTTCATAAACCAATTTTATTTGATGAACTAATTTATAAAAACTGAAAAGTACGACTTTAGTTCCACAAATACATTTTAATTTAACTATTTCATTTAATCAACACCATTTCGTTCACTTATAATTGAAGCCTTGATTCAATTCAGTTTTTTCGAGATCGAACCTGAAACATGAAATGGTTTTTCTCTATTTATAGACATCAGCAGGCGTAAATAAATACAAAATTAATATTACATGCTATTCTAATTAATTTTACAATGATTAAAAACGGAACTACTATATAAACTATTTACTATAAAGGGAACATTGACTTAAAGTTGTTCTTACTTATGAGACTTGTTTGTTGGTTGATATTCCGTGGATGTATTTGTTTTCACTACTTATGTCCTAAATTCTTTTTGTTTTCACTTTAGGTCCTAAAGTCATCATACATTGTCTCTACGGTAACTACTTTATCACGGAGGTTAACTATGCACCTTGCTGCTGGCGCTCCAAAAGATCATTCCCATAGTATACATAGCATCAAACTGAGCAGAGAAGAATTAAACAATAACATAGAAATTCTATATCAAGAAAAAGGAAATAATAGACTGCAAATTCTAGAAGCCCTGTGTATTAGAGAGCATAAACCCAACCTCAACAATCAGACAGCGAGTTTCAGCAGCATTTTAAAGCTCCACACAGGAAACCAACAAAACAGCAACCCCGAGTCAGTGACAGCCTCATAGTGTTATATAGTGTATTTAATTAACCAGATGAATCGAACTGGAAAACATGAAATTTTGGAACCTCCATGATGGTGTAACCTCCTTGTCGTCTTGATGTTTTCAATTCATTAGGTTAGCAATGTAATAATTCGTAACTAGAATGTTTATAATAAATATTGTTAGTGTTTTTTCTTAAGTTGAGTTTTTTAATCGTCATTATTGTAAATCCCTGAAGATGGTCAAAGTGACCGAAACGTTGGAATAATTTATTGTATAGTTTTTTGTTGTAGTTAGGTTTAGAGTGTATTATTGGATTACTACTATGGAGCTCAAGAATAAATCATTCGGAGAGTTAGTGTTCAATTTACCTGAAGAGTTAAAAACCAAGCTCAGAAAACTTGAGAAATTAAATAGAAAACGAACAAAAATGAATATCGGCATAATCTTTAATAAAACGTGTCTAAATGAAGGATTGCTCCCAAAATATACTAATATATATATATATATATATATGATATATATATATATATAGTATATATATATATATATGTGTGTGTGTGTGTGTGTGTGTGTGTGTGTGTGTGTGTGAAGACATAATTGGTGTTATTATTACATTTGTCAACACGGCTTGAGTGATATTACGGCAGCAGACACGGACAGAAGTCAGTGGCTTATTGATCTCCTAGTGATGACACACTTGTCCTAATCCTAACACGGGCTGCGCCTTCCCTAAACAAATGCCAGCCAGCCAGCATTAGTCCATACCTGCCTAATGCCAACAGAGATGTTTTTGTTCAAATCACTTTGCACGGGCGCTTCCTAATGGAAAAGGTTATTTAATTACAATTACTGCCAATAACAACACTGTTAATCTCCCTTTTATTCCTATTGAATAACTGAAACAAAACAGTTTGTTATTTTATTTACAAATTAGTATATTGTGCGTTTTAGAGGTACTTTTAATACAAGATAATGACAATTTTACTCTTTGATTGAATCAATAGATTACAATTTAATAAAAATTGTTTGTTTTCTTCTTTTTCTTAAACAAGAAACAATGAATAAGACATTCCTTTATAGTAAAGAAATAGAGATATGTCGCATTGTAGATATTTGCTTACTTACCAGGATATTGAGAGGTCACAAATCCGGAAGGTTGAAAACTTGTTTGTTTAGGATAGGTCAAAAATATGGTTACATTTTCACCCCACCTTCTTAGATACTTACTTGTGTTTTAAAAACGTTATAAATGTTGTGAATTTATTTTTTCTTTACAGTGCCTTAGTTACATATAGTTGTGTGAGAGAAGGTGAGAAGTAGGATAGCAGCGATAGCACCGTCGCTACTTCTCCCTCTTGAGAATCCTTAAGAGCAGGGCAGTCAGCAGAGAGTCCAAAGTACGAACCTAGATTACAGTGATACGACCAAGTGGTACTGTACGGGGCAGAGACTTGGAGGCTGACTCTTCGGGACATAAAAGCGCCTAGAACGTGGGAAAGAAGTCTCTAAAGGATATATGGTCCAGTATGAGAAAGAGCGATGTGGAGAGAGAGAAGAAACAGAGAGCTGGAAAATCTCTTTGGAAGGTCCGACCTGTTAGCGGAGGTATGAGGAGCGCGTTTAAGGTGGCTTGGCCATTTGGAAATGATGCCGGTGGAAAGAGTAGTTAAAAAGGTCTGCCGAGTTAATCCGGGACGTAGACGGTTGAGGGGGTCCAAGGCAATAATGGAAGGATGGAGTGGAGGGAGACCTCAGAAGGAATGGTGTGAGATCGTTACTATCGTGAGATAGTAAAATACTATAAAAACTAAAATGAACACAAAAGTATAAATCAGTAAAGTTCTGGTGCTAAAGTTTCCCTGCTTATTCTTCAAAAGTAGATTCATACCATATGCACTTCAAGGCCATGTCACAAATAGACTGGTGGCCAATGAGGACAAGAAAATCCCACTCCATCCAAAACCTCTTGTTCAGAGCCTATCCTAAAGAACTCCCCATCCACATCCATCATAGACGCTGTTGTTAAAATAGAAAGCCAAACCCTAGACCGACAAAATTTCACGACTCAAGAAGAGCAGACGACCACGAATTAATGTATACCGAATACCGAATAAAAGATTACAGACATTTACTTACTGACTGCACAAACACAGCAGTATAAGAATTCACCAGTAGTAGGTCCGTGACCTGGAACTGCTAATTACTGCGCGGAAAAAAATCGTTGGCCGTTGGTTGGTTGGTAGGCCATGTAAGAGCACTAACTCCATAAGTTAGTTTGTTTGTTTTCTTTTTATTAATAATATTACTAGGCTGTAATCAAATGCTACCCATTTCAAGAGAAAAAAAAATCTGGAGTGGCCTACACTCTACTTTACTATAAGTAACTTAATGTCAAATTTCTTAAATATATATAAAACATAACGTCTCATTTAAGCATAACGTAAACATCTAAATGGGATATAATTATTAGCCTTTCATTCCTGAGGTAGTACAGATAGTGATTGAAGGACATATCAATTTATAAGCTTATTTTTGTACATCAAAAATAATTTATTATTTGCAAATAATTTCATTAGTATAACTACAGCAGTAATAACATTTTTGAAAAACCAAAGTGAACATTTCTTGAAACGATTTATTCTCCTACAAGAGAATGGTTTTCGTTCAAACAGCCAGTGGATTTCTTACATCGTTTACTTGACATCCTTCTACATTGAATATTAAAGTAAAATTTTAAAATTTAAAACAGGAAAATACCCTTTTTTTCTCTGAAAAACATCTTAAACAGCGAAGAAAATGTTATTTTAAGGTGCTTTGTAATTAAAGATGTACGATAATTACATTTATTAATCTCTAAACGAAAGATTCTAATTAAGAATTATCATTTACATTTTTGGTCTTTTATAGAATTATTATACTGAGAATTATAATCTTTAAAATGATAATAATAATAAGCTTCTTAGTATGTAATAAGATCATTTTCCTTCCCCTTTGTCAAATAACATATATACGAATTTTTTCTGAGTGAGTGTTATTATTTTCCTGCACAATATTATTCCACTTACATCTCATACAAGTCAATAAACAATTTAAATTATTCCTTTATAAATATCAATTTTATTTCAGTGGATTCGCTCAAAAAACTTCTAAGTCAATGTAAACAATGCAAAAAAATATAAAAAATTCGACAAGTATAGCAGGTGATCTCTTAGTCTAGGGTAAACAAACAGTTTTTATAGCGTTATTGCTCTTTCCCATAATTGAAACATCATAATTTTTTTTTATGAATTGCTAATTTTTTGTTCCATTTTTGGTCAAATTTTCATTATTTTTTAATGAGCCGTTTAGCGTCAAAAAAACATTTTTTGAAAAGAGAAATCGTACTGTAACGCCCCTTTAGCTAATGTAATTGTAAAAAAAAATATCTCAACTCATTCCCCGCATAACGTTCTATTTTTAGGCTGAGTTTCGTTTTGATCCGTCAATCAGTATGGCTTGCATCGCTCTCACAAGGTTTGAGATTGAATTATAAGTCAAAATTTTTACATTTTATTAAAAAAAAATATTTCCTGTTGTTTTAAAATTCTGAATATATTTTTCGTTTGTTCCATTTGTAACCTCAAGGATAATGTCAAAATTTCAAAACTCTAGGGTTCTCAGTTTAGAAGAAATAAATGTTTTAAAAAAAACGGTTTTTGGCAAAAAAAGTGACTTTGCCATCATGCATAATTCTTCCCAAACAATAGGTATCTTCTTCCCTATGAGGCCCATTTTTGTGTAAAATATCAACTTGATCCATCAAAGATTTTGGACCGTAGCGTGGTAACAAGCAATGCTAACACACGCACCCACCCACCCACCCACACACACACACACACAGACATCATCGTAAAAACGTCATAAAACGACTTCTGGGACCTCAAAACATGTAATTCCGTCAAAATCTCGAGATCGAATTTTTTCACGATCACTATACTTTACTTATAGTAAAGTAAGAATATGTGGATTATGTATTTCTTTATTTCTGTAGATGCATTTTCACAAATTAGGTACTCATGCGACCTCTGAATACGGTGTCATAGTTTTACCATCGCTGAACAAATGAACACCATAAAATAAACATTAAAACACTGGAGTATTTTTAGACAAACGAGTGTCCTTGGACCCGATATAGAACCCAAATTAACAATAAATTTGACCGGGTAGTATAAGGAGAATTTTTTGGGATTGCTCGCATTTTTGGACGAGGCCGTCATTTAGAGCTGACCCAGTCTTAGTTTCCTTTCCATATTTAAGTTTTGAGTAGATGTTTGTACAAGAGAGAGTTAAAAAACTTATTTGTTCTCTTCCACTATTGCCTGGATATCAAGAAACGATAGTTAGAGGTAGTAACTTCTATGATTGTATGAAAATATATTAATTAAGGTGCATATTTCTAGTGCATTGTTAAGAAAATCCAAAACTTACAAACACAGTAGTTTTAAAGAAGTTTTATGTAAGTTGAATTCTTGGTATTAATGAAATCACCATAAAACTTACTAGATGCAACACAAGACAAAACTATTAGTCATGAACATGGAATTTCCTTCTACAACTTAACTCTTCACTTAGGAGATTGTCAAGAGACAGCTGGTGAAAAATCAGTTTTAATTAAAAGATAGTATAGATTATAATAAAGCATACAACAAACTGTACAACCGAAAGAATTAATCTACTTAACTAAAAAATCAGAATCGAATCTGTGTCCATTATCCATGAATTAACTACAACTAGAAACTTTTAGTCATCTGATCAGTATTGCAAACGTCACCCATAAAACAAAACCAATGAATATCTAACAATGTTTTACAAACATTAACTTTTCTATTAAAATATAAAATTGCATAGAAATTTTAAGCATTTTTTATAAAATTCATTGGTTTGTTATATATATATATTCATTTCGGTTTTATTGGCACTGGTTCTAGTCTAAGGTTGGTGTTTGTACTCCGAGTAGTCGGAGTATATAGTATATATATATATATATATATATATATATATATATAATATATATATATAGTAGTGAGTTCAGTGATTTCTTTTCTGTATGTTCTTTTGAAAATTCTAGTTTATATATATATATATATATATATATATATACCAAAAACTACTATAATTAAATTTTTAATTCTTTGGTCCTGAGTTAGAGAAAATTGCTTATAGACAGAAAAAAGGTTGCTAAGAAAAATATTAGAAGTCGCTAAATTCCTCAAATTTAAATATGACGGTGATAATCAGTTATTTGGCTAGTATACAGCGCTTGTGTTATGATACTACGAGTATGTATATATGTATCGTATGTATCAGTTAGTGGAAACTCATGATCAAAAATAGCCCCAATTGATCAAACGCTAGACAGCATTTTTTTTTCAATATTAGAACAAACTGTAATTTTAATTGGCATTAATTAATGTAATTATTAATTAATTAAGTAATTAATTAATGTAATTATTAAATATCATTAAGTTAATGGCTCTACATGATTTCTTTACGATAGATGTCTTCTATCCTAAATATTTTTTTTCCTCACGGCTAGTAACCCTAAGATAAAGGAGTTTATTATAATCCCTCTATACTACCCATAACATACTTGACATTGCATATTAATTACATTTATGTTTATTACATTATGTATTATGTTACATTATATATTAATTTTAATTTTTTTTATAAGTACATATAAATTTTTATAACTATATCCACAAACATTGTCATACTTTGCTTAAATATATTAATAATCACATAAGTAATATTTATCATGTTTTTGCATATACTGTTAATGTGCAGAATAATAATGTATACATACAGAGTACTAATAAAACTAATAATGTATATTACAAAACTAATACGTACTTTTTTTTTTTAATTTAATATTTAATTATTAAATTTTTAGTATAATATGTATATTATTAATTTTAATTGCTAAACATTATTTTATATACATTGTACAGAAACTTTTCGAAGTGAATTATTAGTTCAAAAATTAATTACCACTAACGTTGGCCAGTCTTTTACAAAGATCTTCATTCCTTTTGCCAAAGCAGTTCTTACGTGGTCTAGTATAGGACAGTCGTGGATGAAATGGTCAATTCTACCCTGTAGAATTCTACTGGTCTCTGATAAGTGGATCAAATTCTATGTTTTATTGGATGGTGGTTTCTGCAATTTTTGAGAATGTCTATGCTTATTTTGCTGTCCGTATTTATTCTTATTGATTTATTGTCTAAATGTACTGATTTAAGGTTTAAGTGTGGTATAAGAATGTGATGCGTCATTATGTTATGTTAGACAACATAAGAGTGTTTATGCCATGTATGTATGTGTGTATGATCACTATTCGATGTACAAATATTTGACTTGTATACGTATAAGCGGAGGGCATATATACAAAGAGGTGCAAATTGAAGTGAACACAGATACTCACATTTAAACGAGGTTTGTGCATGTGTGTTAGTGTGTATGAGTGGATGTTCTGCGTGCATTTTGTATGTGGTTGTACTTATTATGTATGTGCGTATGTATGCATGTTAATGTTTCACGAGTACGTTTCATGAGAGTGTGTGGTGCGTTTTGTGTGTGTGTGTGTGTGGTGTGTGTGTGTGTGTGTGTGTGTGTGTGTCTAGTTGTACGTCTGTATGTGCGTGTGCGCATGTGTAAATGTGTGTGGTTTAGTATGTGTGAGTGTATTCAATGTATGGACTTGTAAGCATTTTAAACCAAACGCTATAAAACAAAAGCTGTACTTACCAGAAAGTAAAAAATAAAACACCAGAGTTATTTGGTAGTGAAATTCAATATTAATCACCTTTAGGAGAGAGTACGTTGTCGGGTTTTTCCTACCATATCTTTTTTTGTTTTGTTTTGTTTTTTTTTTTGACAAAAGGCTGAGGGTATTTTGTTTTTTATGCTAGCCTGGCACTAGGGAAGCTTTACGAGAGCCCTGTTTACGACTGGGCTCTTTTCACTGAACTCGAAATGTTTGCAGGTGCCGCCGGAGAGCACCTCCTGATAATTACACCTACCCCTTGCAAGCGTGAAATTAATTCATTTCCACCCCCCCCCCCCCCTCCTCAGCCAGCCTTGGGTACATTCGACTAAATGACTCGACACTGCTTCTCTTTCAACTTGTTATTATTCTAAGGAGGTGAAAGCATTAGAAGTGAGTTTTCCTTTTAGAGCAAGAAATTAGAACAGTGTCTATAATAAACCGGAAAAGGAAGACAAATCATTATTACACGTTTTAGCGAGCCAAGTGCAAACTTTACTAAAACTCACACCCCAACCCTGCTAGCCAAAAACATTGATTTTCCCCCTGGCTCTAGGAAAATCATCCTCAGCATTATTATCTACTCAAAAGGCCTTTATTTGACCACTGAATTCAATTGATGTTTATTACTTCAGTGCATTATTATTTTACTCATACTTATATTTCGAGGAACAGTCGTCATCGAGAGATTAGAAGAGCAGAAGAGATGCAGAGGCTTAGACTGCTGCCCTCATCACTGCTCTCCTGACAGTTGAACATATATACGAGGAGTTTTGGAACTCATAGTTTCCAGTATGCGAGTTCCACTGTACATTAGGAACTGCTAGTTTCAAAATTTCTCGTATGTATGTTCAACTGTTATCACATTATCCAGAAGGCCTACCATTCATCTCCACTCAGGAGCTCCAAAGAACACTTACAGAAAAGACACAACACTAAAATAAAAAGATAAACCCTAGTCAACAATAAAAAGATAATTGGCCGTGCAAATGACATAAAACGACTTCAAATAATTGAAGGCCTTCATATCTTATAAAAATCCCCTATAATTAATGAACAGAAAGATAATTTTTGTAATCAGTTACAACTTCTAATTGAAATGAACAAAAATCCGGAGAGTAACAAACAAACCACCAATATGAAGTGGAGTTAAACCCCTTTTTAGTGAAAAGAAGAATCCACACAACCTGAAACCGACAGCCTGCAAACCCTATGCTTCTCCATGTAACCTCCTTGTATTATTATGATCTGTAACTAACAAATTTGATGTTTTTATATCAATATTTTAGTTTAGTATAGTTTTATAGTCTTAATTTTAATTTTATATCCTGAAGATGGTGATCGATCAGCGAAACATGTCGATAATTAGTAATAAACCTATTTAAAAAAACTACGGTGAGCTATTTTATGATTTGAAGAACCCGGGTTACTTGTCGTTGCGTCTACAACGTGCTTGGTCTCCCATTCTCTTTTCTCTTGAAGACGGATTACCCGAAAATTTTAGTCTGTATATTTTTATATATTTTATATTTTTTATATTTATATATATATATATATATATATATAATATATGGGGCCAGGCTGGCTCAGTGGTTAATGTACTCTCCTCTGAACTGATAGGACAGGGGTTCGATCCCCACCTGGCCATTGATTTATTCACGCGGGAGGGGAATAAATCTGAGTGCATCATCCCTCGGAGAGGATGTTAAGCCTTCGGTCCCGAGCCTGTGCGATGTCAGGTACTCGTTAAAGATCCCTACTCGAAAATACACTTGAGTTAGGCAAATTTCTCACTAAGAAATGAGGTAGATGGCATGAAAGATAAACCAGGATATACTAGATAGATTACTACAGTCTATCAATTCACAATATCCTCATTGCTGATAGTTTCCACATTCTTTACAACTCTCCGGTGATCAGCACACACACATACACTTACATAACATTTCTACCTAAATAAACATATATAATATTTTTGATTACGTATTTGTAATACGTATTACATAATCAAAAGTACAATATCTTTGATGTGTTTCAAATGAAGAAACACTCATTTTGATTGTATATTAAGAGTTAATATATTAATCTCGTAATTATAAAAACTCGATCATAAATAAGTGTATCACTCTTCAGTTCTTGATGTACTATTTTGAAAGTCACGATTTATGCAAGTATTCATTGTGTGGTATTTACTGATGACTATAAAGCGGAAGAAACACTCATCTCCACACAACAGATTTTATCAAACGTCGACGCATTATGAACACATAGTGTTTATCGTCAGGTTACGTCTGCCTCAGTAAGGTGATATAACCTCATAATCAACACTATGTGTTCGAAACGCGTCGACGTTTTATAAAATCTTTTGTGCGCAGATTTAGTGTATTTTGGAAGAGTTTTTGTTAAGTATGCTATCTAGAAACATTGAATACGTTATTTTGATCTTAATGTATCTTTTATTATTGAGGCAAATATTAAATATATTTTTTCCCGTGATTCGTTATTAAAAAATGTTCACTCCTCCGATCGAGAATATATGATTGAATTAGATTGTAGTACTTACCACATAAATGAATAATGTGAATTCAAGTAGATCTGTTCAGTACTTACCTAAAACACAACAAGCAATGATTAGTCGACATTATTTAATAGACAAAACTTTTTCATGAAATTATACAATCAAATTATAGAATTATGTATGTCAGAGTAAGTATACAATCCAATTTGATTTGTAGTTTGTCACCAATTATTTATACATGACAGATATAATATTTCTTTTGTAAACAATATGAATTGAATTTGAAGTATGTTTTACTGCTCTGGATTGTTAGATAAAGGACACATTAAAGTACTCAAACAACAAAGCTTCAGTTCTACACTAAGACTAATGCATTTCTTTATATATTTAGTGTCAGTCTGTTTCAACTTACATGTGATTCCGGGATGCATGCTGGACCAGTTTAAAATAATAAAGACCAAATTTACTAATATGATTTGAAGAATCTTAGTAGAAGTATCTACAGTACTGTAGACTCATGATCTCTAAACACAATCCAACAACAATAGTTGTGCTAAACAATTGGTAATAATTTGCTGTTAAATTAACATAATTTAAACTTTATGAAATTGATTTTAATACCTCATTTTTTATTTTCATTTTATCATCATATAAAAAATACAGTAATAAAATTACGGTATTTGGGCCAAAATAGTGAGATGCTGTTTAAAACAGAAATATACGCTTTGAGGTCTTTGAAGATTAAAAAAAATATTAATCAAACTTGTGTGTGTGTGCCAAATACAAGAAGTATTCTATAATTATCAAATTTCATATTATTAGCTACTTTTAGGAATGAATATTAAACTTGCTTATGGCGAACTTTATATGAGAAAAAAACATCGTTTTATGCAATTTGTTAGAAATTGGACAGTTTAAACTAAATTACAGTATATTTTGATTTTTTTAATTGAAGTTTAATATTTATAAACTGGGAATGATCACAGTTGAAGTTGACTTTTAAGGTCAAAAGTTTAAGTAGACGATTATGAGATAGAAAAATTCGTGTAGTCCGACACCAGATTTTTTTTAAAAAATAAGTTTAGCCCATAAATCTTTCTTGTACATGGCGGAATTGCCTTCCTCATTATATTTTTCTTTGAAATAACTCATGGGTTATTCTTAAATTTTATAATAAGTTATAATTGTAGAAATGTAACCATATTTCTTAAAAAAGAGTTTTAGTTTAAAAATTTAAGAAATCATGATTTTTTTTGATAAAGCTAGACTAAAACAAAAGGTCAAACAATTTTTTTTAATTTTCTTATGTTGACATTTCGGAGATAACTCAGAAAGTTATATATAAAACTTGTGTATTTCATAATAAAAAAAATACAACAATTAATGTTTTATGATTTAAAGAGGAGATTTTAAATTAGGTAAATGAGGTGTAATGTCATTGCAACTCTTACATGCGTTTTTTTTGAGGCACATGAAGTTTTAGTTTTTGCAGTGTCTTGCAAATTAAGCATTCGGATTTCATTTATTCCTACTTGACAAGGACTTTGAATACTTTGCCTTGTTCAGTTTTAGCTTGAACCAGGTAAGAAAGTGTTCTCAGGAGGTATAAAGAAGTTTCGAATCTGCTGTTAATTACATATATGTAAGGTTACTGAAAGACGTGTCAATTGCTAAAGGAAAGGATTTATCAACATTATCTAATATAATAAACATCAGCCTCTGTTCGTTATCAAACTCCCCTTAGGGTTTTAGAGATAGACCCACATAACCATATATATTCTAGAAACTATATCAACCAGGCTACTTAGAGATGTATGTTTGATTCATGTATTCTACGTGTAAATTGCATAATGCAGTCATATGCACTGCAAAATATCCAACGTCTTCAAGAGCGCCGTGATTATGACTTTTTACATGAGTAGATTTAAACTCGTGCAAGTTACAAGCAATATATATATATATATATTCGCACTAGCAGCGAAATATTAATATTAAAATACATTAAAACGAAATGGTTTTATAGAAAATATGAATAAATTTTATTGATACATGCATTTTATACAACTTCTGTTCAAAATACTTTTCTCTGTGACACAATCAAATAGTTCAAAGTTGTAAAATACTGTAAGTTACAAAATTTGTTAATGCTATTGGTTTAAATTTTAACTGCCATCTAGCAATAGTTATTTTCACAAGGATGATTGTATATTAATTTTGCTACTTTGACATGTAATGATCTTTTAATCGTTCATACTTCACTATACTAGTGAAATTAATAACTAATGGTTAATGAATGTTAATTTCTAAAAAGTATCCTTTAACCAATTTGTGAGTTTAACCATAAATTTATGTATAACATACGAATTAACCACCTCGTATTATCTATTAATATGACTTATATCCCTAGTTATTTAACAGTTTAATTCTAACAATATTCTATTAATTTATAACTTGGCACAGATACTCTACCAAGGAAATGAAAAAATATCTATAAAAGCATTTTAAGCAAATTAAAACCGGTCATATCTTGTTTCGCTAACTATGATAAGAAGAACAAGGTAACTGGTTTTAATATAAGTCTATTACTTACTTAGATTTATAAATAATGATACTTTAGAACTGCATAATAACTGTTTGATCTATTATATATATATATATATATATATATATATGGCTTTGAAAAAAATTTCATAATGATTCTTATAAAAAATAAAACACCCAACATCATCAGTTGGGTTTTGACTCTGACGAAGACAGCTTGTTACGGTTGAAAGAACTTACACTTTTTTTTTCTATTTCATACTGTAGTTTGACCAAATATATTGTATATACATAAGTACAAATGGCCTTAGTACAATATAAATAACTAACGCATGATAAGGATATATAAATTAAATAAGCAAAAACTAGATAGTATAAATTTAAAACTTGAAGACTTAATACATAAAACTAATCTTAATTCTAATTTCCCAAAAGGTACTTGGTTATTCCCTTTTGGGTTACACTCTTTATACCCACTCGCGTACACTCGTTATCATTCCTCTTATGGTATGTTATCTTCAGTTTATGTTCTGTCTGTATATATCCTCTCTCTCACTCTCTCTCACTCTCTCTCTCTCTCCCTCTCTCTATCTCTCTCTCTCTTTCTCTCTCTTACTCTCTCTCTCTCTCTCTCTCTCTCTCTCTCTCTCTCTCTCTTTCTTTTTCATTTTCTTTCCCTCTCTTTTTTTATAACTCTATAGATTTAACTCCTTCTTAATAGTTTACTTTTACGTTGCACTCTCTTTCCCTGCCTTAGTATGTATCCCTCTCAATATTTCTATTTCCCTCTTTCTCTCCTCTCTTTCTCTCTCCTCTCTCTCTCTCTCTCTCTCTCTCTCTCTCTCTCTCTCTCTCTCTCTCTCTCTCTCTCTCTCTCTCTCTCTTTTTCTTTTTCTTTTTCATTTTCTTTCCCTCTCTTTTTTTATAACTCTATAGATTTAACTCCTTCTTAGTAGTTTACTTTTACGTTGCACTCTCTTTCCCTCCCTTAGTATGTATCCCTCTCAATGTTTCTATTTCTCTCTCTCTCTCTTACTCTCTCTCTCTCTCTCTCTCTCTTTTTCTTTTTCATTTTCTTTCCCTCTCTTTTTTTATAACTCTATAGATTTAATTCCTCCTTAATAGTTTACTTTTACGTTGCACTCTCTTTCCCTGCCTTAGTATGTATCCCTCTCAATATTTCTATTTCCCTCTTTCTCTCCTCTCTTTCTCTCTCCTCTCTCTTCTCTCTCTCTCTCTCTTTTTCTTTTTCTTTTTCATTTTCTTTCCCTCTCTTTTTTATATTTCTATAGATTTAACTCCTTCTTAGTAGTTTACTTTTACGTTGCACTCTCTTTCCCTCCCTTAGTATGTATCCCTCTCAATGTTTCTATTTCTCTCTCTCTCTCTTCTACTCTCTCTCTCTCTCTCTCTCTCCTCTCTCTCTCTCTCTCTCTTTTTCTTTTTCATTTTCTTTCCCTCTCTTTTTTATATTTCTATAGATTTAACTCCTTCTTAGTAGTTTACTTTTACGTTGCACTCTCTTTCCCTCCCTTAGTATGTATCCCTCTCAATGTTTCTATTTCTCCCTATCTTCACCCTCTTCAATATCACATTCAACCCTTCTCTGACTTATATTCTCCTGTAAGTATCCCTAACCATATTCCCTCTATATACCACCTATCTCTAAATCTTTATTACTGCCCCTATGTCCTTCTAGTCATCTCTCTCTCATTTGTTTAATTCAAACTTCCTCTTACAGTCTAGAACTTTATTTCCACTTTTAATACACCCTCTCATCCTAGCTATTTTCACATTAGAATATTTTAGTTTTCAAATTGGTATACGGTTTAGAGTTGGAGATCGTTTGTTTATATAAACATCAAGCAACCCTTGGGAGTTATAAGACACTGATTTCAAGTAAGTGGTGGGGGAAGGCGATATATATTAAAGTAAAGGTAATAGGAAATCACTACATTGGTTTAAAAACCACAAATATAATGAAACAGTTTTTTTCTTTGTTAATCATATTCATGTAGCAATATATTCAATGGCAAGAACGGATTATAGCAGGGAAGAAAGGTCGGAGGTGAGGTTGAGTGAGGGAGAGAGACGTGAGCCGGCCTTTGTTAAGGAGAGCAGGCTTGCCTGCGGAAAGCAGTCTGAAAGCCTTCCCCATTTAATTAGCTGCGATATGTTCTCTCTCCAACTTGCCCTAATTAAGCCCAGCATGTAGGTTATTTTTGTTTCACAGACTTGTGCACTACTGTTCCAGCCGGACATTTCCCCCAACAAAAGAAACTTTAATTAGTTCAAATATTAGTGGGGTGGTTGGTGCAGTGGCGGGGTGAGAGTGAAAGAAGGGATGGTGGAGTGGAAGCGATAGCTGGCAACCCACAGTGAAGGGTGCGTGGAGGGGGGAGGGGGGGGGGGAATTTTAATCTAGTTGGTGGTGAAGAGGTGAGGACGGTTATAATCAGAATTGAAAATGAAAGTTTGTTTATTTAACTTTTCAAATTATAAGGGGGCATGTGGGTAGGTTACAGTCGACTGTTTGAGAGAACCTCGTCACGGCGTGCTTATTCCCCTTGCAGCAGAGAGCCGCAACGCTCTTCTGTCTTCAGCACCTCCCCCACAACTTGGCCAACTTCCATCTGGTACCGTGCACACCTAATAATCACTACCTCATTATAGTCATTGTTAACATTCTACAACGCCTTTTTACTTTACCGAAGCACGTTCTCTGATGAAAACCTCAGCTTCATTTCCCTTACAACATTTCCTGCCTTCTCTCCATCTATTAGTATTTCATTATACTGTCTTCTCTCATTGTTCCTCCTTGACATAACCGTAACTTATTTTTTTCTTGTTAAATTGCTGTCTCACTCTCTCTTTCTTACCCCTTCCATTCTTCATTCTCCAACCCACCTCTAACCATTTCCTATCACCCTTGCATTCCTAACAAGCTCTTCTCCTCACCCTCTCCCCCCTCTCTCTCACTTTCTATAACTCTATCTTTAGAGCTGATACCAGTGTTTAATTTCTGCTAGAAAAGGTTATATTAGAGAAAGTTCAGATACCGGTCACAGTTTTGTGTTTCTCTCCACTAATCTACTTTTATAGAATATAAACCTCTAAAACTGTGAGACTAAATTTTTCAAAAGAAAAAATTAAATTACTATAACATATTTTAAAATAATTATCATAAAATATCTTGATTAATCCTATTTTTTCATATTTTACCAGATTCCCTTTCCGCACAACATTCATATTCAGAGAACCTTTATAAATCGTAATCAACGATTTGTTATACACAGCTACGATTTGTTATAAGTGTCTGTCTTCCCAACTTACAAAATTGCTTCGATTAAAATTGGACTGTGCTGTATCTTATAAATATAAATTACTCTGCAAAATTTTGTTCTCTCTTTTGAGTAAACCGCCAAAATTCATAGAACTTTTATTGTTATTATATTGTAGTTTAACGAATAATATGGTTAGGCTGCACTAATCAATTCATTGGACACACATAATGGCATTTGAAAAGCTATAATACACAACAAAAAGTCGCATTCAAATAAAATGTCTGCATTGGCCAACCATTCTATTAGAAGTGGATAGAATTACAAATTTAGTAAATTAAAATTGCTAGACTGTCAACCAAACAATGTGAGTGTAAAAAAAATATCCTTTACATTTCAATATGTACCACCCTCTTGAGAAGTGTCAAGTAAACTCATTAATAGAAACTATGACGTACTGTTTAGCCAAACTTGTATAAATAAAGGACTGCTTCCAATATATATATATATATATATATATATATATATATATATATATATATATAGGATAAATATATATAGTTAAATGTTTTTATTTTTTAATTTTTATTTGGCTTTTATCTCTTTATCTTCCCAGTCTACCTTTCCTCCGAAAGTTGGCCACACTGTTTGAGTGCTCAGTTCGAACGCCAAGTCAGTCGTTATCAGCCTTCGGAGCGATTCACATCTTTTCCTCAAGATGAGGACATCGAAATATAGAAATATAGTGGTGAGTTCAGTGATTTCTTTTCTATGTGTTCTTTTAAAAATTCTAGTTTATATATATTATATATATATATATCAATGATCAAACCACAATAAGAAATGGGAAAACAAGACTAAGATCTTTCAACCGTAACAAGCGGTCTTCGTCAGAGTCAAAAACCCAACCAGTTTTGGGTTTTTGACTCTGACGAAGACCGCTTGTTACGGTTGAAAGATCATAGTCTTGTTTTCCCATTTCTTATTGTGGTTTGATCATTGATTGTTATTTCACGTGTTTATGTGAAATCTTTATATATATATATATATATATATATATACTTTTTCGTTGGAAATACGATCCAAAACGGACAAATATTGTTCAACATAGACAAAGAAACATAGAGAAATCAAAAGAACACATTTCGGTTCTGGTCTCCAACCGTCTCTGAACCAGTGCGCTTGGTTTCCCTCTGTTATCTCTCCTGAAAACGGATAAAACAAAAAATTAGAGACTGTAAGTGTGTTCTTTTGATTTCTCTATGTTTTTTTGTCTATATTGAACTGTATATATATATATATTCGGTACTGTTTTCTTGACCACTAAATATTAACAAACTCTTATATATATAATTTTATATATATATATAAAACACTTAAAATAAACTGTGACACATAGACTGAACATAACAAAACACTGACTTTTCAATATTTCGACCGTAATATCGTCCCTCCGTCAATTCACTTCTTCTCCTGAGGACGGCCACCATTACGGTCGAAATATTGAAAAGTGAGTCTTTCGTTATGTATCAGTCTATGTGTCATTGTTTATTTTAAGTGTAATCTGTCCTGCCGGACCATTTTTCGTTTATCATGGTATATATATATATATATATATATATATATATTATATATATATATCAAATTCTCGTTGCCAACGTTTCGGTTTTATGTAAAACCTGTATGCATTACCTGTTTTATTACCTTCTGTAAGCAATATTGTTTTATGTATCTCTGAATGACTTCTGCTTATAATATTCATAAGTTGTAACAATCCATTTTCATGTTGTGTATATGTTTAATGTTGATATGTGATTTCTTATTATATTTTGTTTGTAGGCCTATGAAAAAGGTTTAAAAAAAAACCAAAACGTTGGCAACGAGAGTTTGATTTTTTATTCTAGAAAATTGACCGAATGCCGATTAGAGAACACACTATTCTATCAAACGGCCGATATATTATTGAATCTGATATTTACATATATATATATATAAGGTATTGTTTTTTTGGCCATAATTACTATTTAACACTTTTCCTTTTCCTTAGAATTTGATCTGGGTTAATATATGGGTTATAAACTAACAAAAAACGATGGACATTTGTCATATCTACTTTACATTCATCATAACAAATTTAAAGAACTTACTTACTCAAGGCTAGCTTCTAATACCGAACCAACATAACGTAGGAACGTTAACTATGTTATCTTAGGTTATATTGCCATTGATTAATTGAATATTAAAAAAAAGAGTGTTTTCAATAAATGTCGCTGGGTAGCACCACATGCAATGACAGATAACGGCTTTGTTGGTTCGGTATTAGAAGCTAGCCTTTAGTAAGTTTTTTGAATTTGTTATGATGAATCTGAAGTAGATTTGACAAATTGTTTTTTGTTAGTTCATAGACCTGAGAATGTCTTAAAAGATATATTTTCATAAATATATTTTCAAAATTAGTGGAGATAAAAGATTAATCATGCTTGAAGATAATGGATTTCAAATAATTGCA
This sequence comes from Hermatobates lingyangjiaoensis, assembly GCA_026182355.1. NCBI lineage: Eukaryota > Metazoa > Arthropoda > Insecta > Hemiptera > Hermatobatidae > Hermatobates > Hermatobates lingyangjiaoensis. The sequence goes on from JAPFBL010000020.1 coordinate 752,555, forward strand.
CAATTTTAATCACTTCGAATAATCTGCGCTCTAAAAATATAAATTACATGTAAATTTGAAGTTTTTTGTGATGCAATTTGTATTTTATTTTTCAAATGATTCATTCCTAGAAGACATCTATAACAGTTTAGCTGTTCATAGTTAATTTTTTTGTTCAGTATTTAGATTGTTAGTCTTTTTATCGTTATTGTTAAGGATTTCTATATTAGAAATGTATAGATCAAAGTTTAAATGGCACGGATTATTGGTTGTATTATTGATTGAAATTTAATACGATACATTGTGATCTGTGTTAATTAGCCAATACAAGGCAGGCTTGTTAGCTGAATCATTCTCTCTGATGAAGATTCTAAATTAGTTTGCAGCCTAAGATCTACTTACTCATTCAGCCTATTTAACTTTTGACAGTTGTGTTTATTATCAGTATTGAACTTTGATTAATATTAAGTATAAAGCGATATTGAAACATCTTTGCTAAGTATATGTATTTTATGTAAACACCCTATAATAACATTTATTAAATAGATATATCAAGAGCTAAATCAAGAGCTACAAGGATTTTCATCTTTGCATTTTATATTCAAATATATATTATATCTATATAAATAAAATAATGATTTTGTCTGTATATTGCTTAGAACTGACTCATTTCAGGTTTTCTTTACGTTTCATACACTGGAGAAACCGAATATACCCTTAGAAAAACTTCTGTCGATTGGTCCGCAAAATTTTGTCACAAGTAAACTCATTCATCATAAGACATATCAAGCTGAAACTTTTACAGTAGATTTGTGTATGTCTAACATAAAGTATAGACCCTGAATTGATTGGAAATTAAACGTAGAAGTGAAGTCATGGACGTTTAAAGCAAACACGTTTGTCACAAGTAAACTCAGCCACCATGAGACATAGCGACTTGAAACTTTGACATTAGCTTTGTGTATGCCTAACTTAAAATATAGGCTCTAAATAGATTGATAATTCAGTACAGAAGTGAAGTTATGGGCTATAAGCTGTATTTTCCTAACTTCACAGACAAGTTTGTTTTATAAATACACAGATGTGGCAAGTAGGAATTGTGAGTTGATTTTAATTTCTTTGGAGTATATGAATATATTGCGTATTTGACATCATTGAAAAGGTGTTTCCCAGAGTTGAGGATGTTCTATCTATTACTAATAAATAGTTTTGTAAACGAGCAATTCTCAGCCCTTAATATCAACAGGCAGGTAAAATCAACAAACAAGTTATCACGCTATATCATACCGAGGAAAGATCTTACAAGTCAGTAAAGAGAGTGATTAGTGATGAGGAAGCAGTTCATTATCTAACTGAATTTCTTTCTCCTGGACTGCCTGCTCATGAGTAATAACTTCAAGTAGGAGTGCCAAACATTTTGCAATTTAGTATCAGTAACAAAATTCATGTTACGAAACTTGAGTGCCCCGGTAAATGTGCAACGGGACACAATCCTCAGTTTGTGCTCTGCACAGATATGCCATAGAGGCGGACATCATGACTGAGTGTGGAATGGGGAGTCTGTGTGTATACCACCCATACCATTGATTCTGAGCCACTATCTGTTTCCGTTGAAACGATTGCTAAGTCCCGTCAGAGTCTATTTCGCAATGACGTTAACTAATTCGCAAGGGAAAACTTTTAATAATGCAGGAATTCAAGTTGGTGAGACCAAGTTTTTCTCACAGTGTCAATTGTAGTTTACTTGTTCAAGAGTCAGAGGTAACAACTGTTTGTTCTTCCATGAACCTGAAAGACAGACAGCTAATTTAGTGTATACAGAGGCATTTGTTTAACACTGTACTAATAATGGTATTTTCTACTATTCTATAATTTCTAATTATATTATTAGTATAATACTATAATTGGTTTAGTATTTCATGGTATTTTGGAATACCAAGTATATTCTATTTTAATGAATATAAAATAGAAATTAACGTATTTTACGTTGATTACTGTCAGAATAAAAAAAATTCTGATAGGCCGAAAGTCGGAGTTGAGTGCTAGAGGCTATTAGAGGCGCATAATCACTCTATTACTACCCCCAACCTCTACTTCCTTCCGCTGGTCCTATGTATATATTAGAGCTCATAACTTCTACAGATTTAGACCTACTTACGATCTAAAAAGTCATCCACACAGTGGTTTTCAAACATTGTTAAATCTAATGATTTTGTTTTTTCCTAGCTTACGGCCTATTATAAAGAACGAAGATAGCGTTACAAATGCGAATTGTTATAAAACAATGCTCGCACGACTTTGTTACACAAACCTGTATTATAAACAACTAAAACAAATATTTCCAAGTGGTCCGTTCATATGTTTTCTGAACAAAATGTATACGATTCTATATGGCATATTAGGACTATCTATAAAGCTATGGTAGGAGTTGGGTAGGAACAAATAGGAACAAGTGTCAACGTTATTAAAGTCATGAACATTGATTATTCAAGTTAAATATCACATATAAGTAGTAGATTAATAATATTCTCCAGCTTTAATAATAATTATAAAAAAAAAAGTTTGATTGATTTGTGAGAGCCTATGTTTACTTTATTGGTATTTATAGGATGCATGACGAGAATTTTGTGGTGGATGGTAGCATATTTATCTGATGTTGGATTCATCTTTCAAAGAGCAATCAATAATTGTTGAAAGGGAATAAACGTTTCTCTTTAGTCAATCAACAAGCATTTCAAAATAGAATTTTAGTGGAAGAAGTAATGATTTCAATAACAGGAGGAGCGGCGTGTTTTATTTAGCGTCAACTCTACTGTCGAGAGTAAGTGTGAGCGGGTGAGAGAGCGTGTGTGCAACACAAGCGGCAACGCCCAAACCAAAACAAGTCTACCAAAACAGTTGCAAAAATAAATATTCCCCGGGCCACCTACCTACCTGTTTGCATTGTCGGGCTAAACAAAACACATGCTACAAACAATATGCCCCCCTACCGCCGCCCCAATTGCTCCATCAGCTTCCTTTATACTCGAATTTATAACTAAACGCTCTTCTAAATGCCTGCAAACACATTGGTGTCACCAAACTGTTTGAGTATTCCCTCCGGAGTCAAACACCAACCAACCCTTAACAAACCCAAATATTCTACCAATCTAACAAAATTGCTATTCATTTTTTTTTTCTTTTTAATCAAATTAGTTAGTTCTCTAAAGAAAAATTTTGTAAATATAAAATTCTCATAAGTATAAGGCACACAATGATATTGTCTCAATAAAAGACTAAATCTATTATATTGAATCTGAATGAACTTTTCAACAAAATAGTTACCTGCATTCAATTAGTTAATATGAGCACTTATGTAAAGTAGTCAAAAACAGTGGTTCCTAACCTTTATGGTTCGTCCCTCTTTTCCACCGGTATATACCATACAATTAAATAGGTTAAACCAGCAAAATTATTAAATATCGTTATCTACAAATTGAGTACTTCATGGAAAATGTCTAGCATTGTTATGATTAATCTGTAGGTATATTAATATGAAATCAGAAAACATTACGTTAAACACTTTTTTAGTTGATTAAAATACACAGGATAAATTTTGTTACTGTTGTTTTATTCTTCTCAACACAGTAACCCTGCATTGATACCGTATACTTACGCTGTGTTCCCTTATAGATTACTCATTTATCACTCCCCTAAATATATCTTATATCTAAGTATATACAAAACATCTTATTAATTAACTGAGAATATATCTTAGTTTAACTTTCATTATAACGTCAAGTAAGATTAGTTCACGCGTAATTTAATACTACCTAATAATTTTTTTTTTATAACAATAAAATACACAAACTAAACTAGTTATAATAGTTCATTGATTTGTACTTCTAATAGTAGTCTAGCTTAAAAATTAAGTAGGAATTATATAAGTTGTATATATCTAAATCTATAACAAGATTTCACATAAACATGTGAAATAACAATCAATGATCAAACCACAATGTGAAATGGGGGAGAAAAAATACTATGATCTTTCAACCTGTTTTGATCTATTGCCGTGTACCTAAACCTTCCGGCCATCCACGGAATATGATCTCTCAACCGTAACAAGCGGTCTTCCTCCGTCAAACTCCTCTCAACCCCTCACCATGATGTTCCTGCATCTTGTGTTTCAGTTGGTTTTTTGACTCTGACGAAGACCGCTTGTTGTGGTTGAAGGATCTGCAATCTTTTTTTCCCATTTCATATTGTGATTTGGTCAATGTCTAAATCTACATTACTCACTAATTTCTGAAAGGGTTCCAGAAATAACATATTAATATTGTTATGGTTATGGGTATTGTAGGTAAAAAGTATCTTTATAATAGTTGCTCTAGCTTTGAGTTTGAAGTACATATATGAATAAGAAAAATCACAAACCCTGTATGATTTAAAAATATATATGTAAAAAACATAAGGAATAAAACATCAAAAAATCACAAAAATATTAGTGAAGTTTTTACCTGTTGCAAAAAAATGAAAATATTTCACAATGAGACCGTTTTAGTTGTTTTTGAGAAATCAGCTTATAAATTCTCAATATGAATATTGTGAATAACATATAATATTCAATGTAGATTGAATATTATATGTTATTCAATGTCCATTGAATGAAGTAGTGCAGACACACTGCCTGTGATGAATTGGAATTTACATTTCTTGGAAACCCAACTAAATCTATGCAAGGCTGAGTCTCCATCCAGCTTAAATTCTGACTTAATTATTAAACTGGACTACTATTAGAAGTATAAACAAAATAACTATTATAACTAGTTTAGTTTGTGTCTATTTTATTGTTATAAAAAAAAATGTTTATTACTCTTAAATTACATGAGTACTATTCTAGCTTGATGTTATAGTTACTGTTAAAATAAGATATATTTTCAAGTATATACCTTGTTATATACTTGTTTTAGATTTAGGCATACATTTAGTTGGGTTTCCAAGAAAAGTAAATTGCAATTCATCACAGGCAGTGTGTCTGCACTATGGAAAAAAGGTTACAAATGAAGCTCGAACAACGGCTTTCATAGATTAATTTAGACCATAAAATTGATCAATTCCTTGTGTATTACATTATATTTCATTATATAGTTCACTTCTCATGGAGTTTTACACAAATATATCCTTATAGGAAATTCAGAATAGGTATACAAAGTCAGCTCTTGAATCGGCAAAAGCTAAAAGTCAAATACCATTTAAAATATAAAACACTTCTATACCATTTGCCACCAATATTATTTATTATACGTACAAATGGACTTCATAATTTTAAAACAAATTTCCAGAATTTTCTTTTATTTCTCTCCCCCCCCCCTCACCCCCTTAAACCTACATTTATCGAAAGTCTCTTTTTTTCCTTTCAGTGCCCCAGGAAGGGTTTCTTTTATCAACATTTTAATATTTCTCTTCATTTGGTCAAGTTTTTTTTTTTTTTATTAAAGAGCTTTTCAAGAGGATTTTTTTGTATTTAAATTAGAATGAGCGCTAAATGAAGTTGAGAGGTTTTCTTTGCTGCCGCTTAGAAGTATTAAGAAATGTCAACAGCGTTGGCTCCCACAAGCCCTTCCGCCCTAATTCCATGGGTCATTAAAGCTGGCAACACTTTTTTTTAACCCTTTTCTAAATAATTTTCAATGAAAAAAAAATAGGCACTAAAAGAATTCAATATTTTTTGCTTGCTAATTTTCAACAAATCTACTAAACTTTCAATTTATTTTTGTTATTAAGTCTTGAAGCCACGATTATAAGAACACTATATACTCTTTGTAACTAATTAGAAAAATAGTTTTGAATACGTTTAAGGGGTTACTGATTTGTGTAGTTGACGGTATGTAGTGAACCTGAAGCCATCTATCTTACTGAACATTCCCTGACACTTTCAGCAACATAAACTGACCTTTTGAGTACACATGATATTCACCATCATTTTTGATCTCTGCTATGAGTATCTTCCTCCAGAGAAGGTAACAGAATCAAAATCTATTGGCGTTTTTTATTAGTGCAGCTGACAGTGAGTAAGAAATCCCAAGGATCTGACGTTACCGATAACTCGTAGACCCCTAGCCTGTCATGATATAACCTTTCGGATCTTCATAGGACTCCCTACACAAAATGAGCTTCAGCATTGTGCAACATGATAATGAAGATCAAGAGGTGTATGATCAGTGCAGTGATCATTCAAGTTCCTTTGAGATGAAGCAGCCACATCTCAAATTGTTGAACATGGGTGCAGTAAAAAGTTTCAAGCTATAATGACTTCTTCCACCATTCTCAAAGGCAAAGATATTATTTAAAATTAGTTTAGGTTTATATATATATATAAATTTAACAAAATTAAAGTTTATCAGGCTCGAGCAGATCTTCAGGTTCAAATGAAACTCTCATTACCAATGTTTTGGAGTTTATTTAAAACCTTTTTCATAGGCAGAAGTATAAAATTTTTAAACAGAATAACTAAGTATTACATTAGAAACTTTTTTAAAAAGAAAAATAGTCTGTGGATTTCAACAACTGCCTATTGTAGATTGAATGAACACGAGATACTGAACTGTACAGTCTTGTCCTGAACACGTATCACGTCTTCATTCAAACTAGATAGTTATGAATTGTTAAAATCCACAGACTACTTTTCTTTGTAAAATAATTTCTAATGTAATACCTAGTTTTTCTGTTTAAAAATTTCATACTTCTGCCTATGAATAAGATTTTAAATACAAGCTGAAACGTTAGCAATGAGAGTTAATTAATTTGAACCTGAAGAACTGACCAAGTCCTGATAAACTTTAATGTTGTTTCTATTTCACTGTCGATACTTTTATCAATATTTATGTAAATATAGTTAGTAGTAGTAGACAACCCTTAGGTTGCAGTGGCTATCCCACAAGGGAACATCCATAGGCCGAACATTGGGCATTTTATAATACCACCAATGAAAATTGATTCTACATTGGAGTCCTAAATTTTGCCCAACTCAAATGTATTTTGAGTAGGGATCTTTAACGAGGATCTGACATCATACAGGTTTGGAACCGATGGCTTAATGTCCTCTCCGAGGGACGAATTGCTCAGATTTATTCACCTCCGATGTGAATAAATCGAAAGCCAGGTGGGTAACGAACCCCGGACCTACCAGTTCAGAGGCGAGCACGTTAACCACTGAGCTAACTTGACCCCCATATAAATTTTTTTATACGTTGTTGAAGATGAGTTCTGCTTGGCTAGCAATCAGCAAATGTGAATTTTGTTTTTACCCCTGTGTGCTCTTTTCTTTTATTCGTTTGATAATTTCTTCTCACGAAATGTTTCGTGATTTAAATTTAGTTACATATATATATAGTTCTAGCGTATATTGTTAGTGAAAAGTTGAGAGAAATAAAGTTTTAATTCTAAAGCCGTAAGTTATGAAAACATTTTATACGTTACACATTCAGTAAAATCAATGATGAAATATAAAATATTGCACTTAATTATAATTTCTTTCTGGTTAGATATACATTAGTATGAAGTTTTAATTAAATTACAAAGGGACTGGCAGACCCTGTCAGGGACACAAAGGGCTCCCGCAGTCTGCCCTCCTCCTGCATTGCCCTTCTCTCACTCCACAAAACACAACTTCAGCCCACGCTCTCTACAACTCTACGGCCTATAAAACCAATACACACATGCAAATTAACTTTTCTTTTATCTCATTTCAAATAATTTAATCATTATTTAGGGCCTTTGATAATAAACTATAGATTATTTGTAACAAAAATACTTTCTTTTTTCTTTGTTTGAAATAATCGTTAATAAAGTTTAACACAGTTCCAAAGTAGGGTCCTTTATTACTTCATTCTGCAGATATTATAAGAATCTCATATCGTTGACCCATTTTTAACTATTTTGATTAACAGAAACCTGTACCAGATACGGATAGTTTGTTATTTTAAAATCCATAAGAATGTCAGAGCATGGCACATCAGATTTACTGTCTCCCTCCCGCTCATTCACTCCCACTATTTCTAACTCTATCTATGAATTGAATGGTAATGAATTGAAATAGGCAGCAACCTCTCTATTCACGACATGTTTACTGACTGCCTGAAATTTTCTTACTATTCTTCTTTGGGTTTGCGGTAGTTAACTTGGCCAGAGACATAAAAAAACATTATTCAGAGTTTGGTAAACATAACCCAACTATTTAAAACGAATAAAAACTTATTTATACCTTAACAAACTTTCAACCACTTATTGGCCATTTTCAAGTTGAATTTTGTATCTATTTTTTCTAAAATGCTAGGCCCAAATTGCTATAAAATATAACCAGAAGATGGTCTATGAGTAGTTGAAAGCTTGATGAAGTAGTAAATCAGTTTTATTCGTTTTAAGTAGTTGTTTTATTTTTATCAAACTCTGAATATTGTTTATATGTGTTGTGATAAGTTGTTGTGAAGATTACCGTAAGTCCAAAGAAAAACAGCAAGACAATTTGAGACAATCAGAAAAAATGTCGTGAATACATGTTTTCACTCAACATGTCTAAAAGAAGATTTGCTGCTTACCCATATAACTATACAAATATATATATATATATATATACTCGTATATATATTATTGAAAATGACACCAAATTTAGCTGATACCTGTTTCTTACAACTTTCTCAATTTTTCTAAATAACACTCTCGTTATTTCGTCTACACAATAAGACGAAATAACGAGAGTGTTATTTAGAAAAATTGAGAAACTTGTTAAGAAACAGGTATCAGCTAAATTTGGTGTCATTTTCAATAATGTGTGTATCAAGGAAGGACTGCTACAAAAATTTACTTATATATATATATATATATTTGTAAATTTTTGTAGCAGTCCTTCCTTAAAATATATATTCTTGAAAATGCCACTAAACTTAGTTGATATCTGTTTCTTAAGAAGTTTCTCTTGTCTCCTGATGACGACAAATGTCAAATTTTTGAATTGATTCATCTTTGTTCTTTTTTCTATGTATTTCTAAGTGTTTTACCGTCAGTTCATATAACCCTTTCACATCATGTGAGATTCTGACATTTAATCAGTCGTAAAAAGGCTCTTATTAAAAGAAAATTCAATTGAATAGAAAACTGATAACTTATTAAAATAAAATATTATTATAAATTAAAATAAACTTTAGTGGTATTTATGTGAATTAACAAATGAATAACAAAAAATAAATATAAAATAAATATAAAACAACACTCAGAATACTATTTATAGGTTTAGAATGATACCCGGATATGAACGAACTCCTGGGAGCCTTAGGAGTATATGCGTTACTTTAGAATCTCTTGAAGTGACGAATGTATTGTGTCCAGAGACTGTTTTAAGAATTTGAACTCTGAAACATTCATTGAAATTTATACTATAGGAATTGACATACATAGCAACTGGTAGTGTACAATCACGACTGACAGATGATCTTTGATTATTAATGCGTAGGCTAATGTAGTGGTTGCTATACCCACATAGAATGTATCACACTGAGTACTATTGAGACGCTATCACTAGAATTATATTATCTATATATTGTATTATATATATATATATATATATATATATATATATATATATATATGTTTTCTGCCAATAATCTCATTTCACAGAGGAACTGTGCAACCTCTATACCCATTGGCGGAATAACGGAGGCTTCGCTAGGCAGCGGGTAACTGGGACCGCACACATGGACCTACAAACTCTTCTCTCCTATTGGTAACCATTTCAACGAATATATATATATATTTAGGAAACAGTCCTTCGTTAATACATGTCAGATTGAATTATGGCCTATTGTTTTTTTTAATTAATTTTTTGGATAACTTTTCCAAAGCCCTTAATAGTTTTTTAAATTCAAAAGAAACTAGGTAGATTAACTCACCATACGTTTGGTTTTCAATGGTTATATTTTTTCCAACGTTTCGGTCGTCTTCGAAATTTGTTTGCCTCTTCAGGGGCAAACATATATGCAATATCTAAAAAAACCTATTAAACATTGTTTAAAACACTTAAATATAACACTCAAAGTTCATAACTACTAAATCAAATATAAACATTTAAACTGGACGGTTGGCATTTCTATTTCATGTAGAACAATTTAAAGACACCTGCTGACATGAAATGGAAATGCCAACCAGCCAGTTTAAATGTTTATATTTGATTTAGTAGTTACGAACTTTTAATGTTTTAAACAATGTTCAATAGGTTTTTAGATATTGTATATACGTTTACCCCCTTAAGATGGTTGAAGACGACCGAAACGTTGGAAGAAATATAATCATTGAAAACCAAACGTATGGTGAGTTAATCTACCTAGTTCCTTGTGAATTTAAAAAACTATTAAGGGCTTTTGAAAAAGTTATCCAAAAAATTAATTAAAAAAACAATAGGCCATAAATTCAATCTGACATATATATATATATATATAGGTATGTATTACATTGTATTTTAATGTAGTGCAAATATACATAAAAGTAAGTGTAAACCTGTAATTAAAAAGGGAAGAGGTTACAAAAATAAACTCCCGCATGCTAGGATTACTACCAGTGAGGAAAACATAAAAAAAAAACTATCACTAGAAGTGCTAACAGTGATAACAGTTCGTATCAAAAGAAGAAGTAAAAGTTGTAGCCGGATTGATGATGGAGCAGGTAAGGCAGACACGTCGTTCACATCTTTGCATATCTCTATTCCTCACCACGGACGGAGAGGATTTAACATCTTTAATATTCCCATCGACAATATAAGACACCTGAATGCCATCAGTGACGCGTCTGTGTCTGTATCTATTCAATTTCATTGAAACCAGATCACATATTCACATATTATCAATCTATTTTAAAGCGTCTCAGAAGATGAATTTTCCCAAAAAAAAATATTTAAGCATCTCCATCATCAGATTATTTTTTTATTTAAAAGAAAAACAAACAAGGAAGAAGGTCAAATTGATAAACGCTCTATTAATAGCTTTTCTTTTAATTAATTATGCAAATTTAATATTGATATAATTACAGTTAATATATTTTCTTTTTATGTTTGATATTATATTTTCATCTTGAAGTCCCAGAAAAAGAAAATTGTGTAGTGAAAGTAGGCTAGATGTGATAGAAGAAAGGAGGCCATTTGAGGGAATGAGGCATGAATTATGGTCTCATTTCAATGTTTGAGGTTTGAAGAATGTGGCTTTTTAGAGGGCAAATCAAAAGTTAGTAGAAGAGGCAGCAAGGCTGGTGTTATTGGGCCACTATATTATGGATGTAAGCCTTACATCGAGCTGCGAATACCAGTACCGTCTCTTTATGTCTTATCACGGCAATTTATGACGCAATAGAATGAGGTTAACAAAGCACCGGACTCTGCTCTCAGATCTTATAGCAACAAGAGCAGAACAAGTTTAAACAATTCGCAAGTCCTTACTCTTATAAAACAAGCCTAGTTTTAAATCATTTCCTCGCATTTATAATAGTAATTTGTATTTTTTGCATTCTTTGATCATAACTTCTTCTTTACTGTAGGCAAGTTGATCACTCCAAACTTCACTCGTATTCAAACCATTCATTTAATTAATATTTTTACCTACAAAAAATTATAGCGTTTTAAAAAATATCTGTTAATAAACTTTTATTAATTCTGCAAATTTTTAGTATAGTATGAGCAAAGTATTGTCATTATCAGGGGCCAGTGGCTTACGTCCTGGCCCAGGAATGGTAGATCAGGGGTTCGATACCTTCTCTGGGCCAATAATTTATACACACTAGAGGTGAAAAAAAATCTTACTACGTTGTCCCTCGTAAAGGGTGCTAAGCAGTCGGTTCTGAGCCTATATGATGGTACTCATACGATTTTGATCCTTACTCTAAATATACTTGATTCAAGCAAAAATGTAGGCCTCCTAATGTGGAATTTTCATTGTATGGAATCATAAAGGACTAATCTCTAGTATCTTTGTGTTCTCCCGTAGGACGGCCATTGCACCCTGACCTATCCTAAAGGATGGTTATAATGATATATATAACACAGTAGTATTCGAACACCTAAACCACTGAAGATATTCCGAAATTGAACTAAGATCTTTCAACTAAAAAAAAAACTGTTTCCTTCTTTTTGACCAAAAGTGATATCACCAAACATTTTATTCTGTTTCCTGTGTTAAAAACATTTCTTTCTTGAAACGCAATCCTGTAGGAATAAACTTGATAGTATGAAACATGCTGAAACTTCAACCCTCAGGATATTATTGTGTATTAGCTATTAAAATATTAAATATTAACCCTTTACCGTTTGTTTGTTCGATTTGGTTGTTTTAAAAGATTTTTGTTTTAAAAAGATTTATATAGTTACCTCCAATCATGGGAATATCTGCATATGGGGAGTAAATGAGTTGTTTTCCAATTACTCAATTGGGTAGCTAATTTCTGAAATATCAGAAGTGATTTAGAACCCATCGAAGGATAACATTAAATTTTCATTCTTTAGTAACTCTATTTGTTTGTTTCTTAAATTGGGAGCCAGGGTAGCCCAATGGCTTGCGTGCTCGCCACTATACTGGTAACATCAGGGTTCATCACGGAGAAAATAAAAAAGTATGAGTATCTCGCCCCTTAGAGGGGAGGTCTCAAACCTGTAGAAGTCATATAATTGTTAAAGATCTCTACTCTAAATACACTTGACCTCGGAAAAGTTAAGGACTCCCAAAACAGAATTAATTCAGTAATGTCCATTATTAAAATGAGTGACAAATAATTAACAAGACATACTTGAGAGCCCTAGAAAGGCCCTTTCGAGGAAACCCGACAAGTCTGGGCAATCGAAACAAATAAACTAGTTAAATTTAACTGCGCTATAAAATGAAATTACGTTAGACATTAATAAATCGTTTTTATCTGGTATAGTGGTGTTGATTCGGTCAAGTCATTTCAGTCTTGTCCATTTTCAAGAGGAACACTGACAAATTTCATATATATATGGACCTGAAATATATATATATATATATATACAAACACTTTTTCTTCTTCTCGGAGTTTGGTCAGGGTAAATATATGGAATCACCTTTTTGCCAACGTTTCGTCTTTATTTTAAGACATCCTCAGGGCTATAAACTATCATAAAAAACAATAAACAATGAACATTTGTCATTTCTACTTTAGAAACATCATAAACAAAATTGAAAAAACAACTTACTGTTTCAATTCTTACTTTCAATTTTATATATATATATGATCCATCATACTCTTCTTCATTAGAAGGTCAATTACACTGATATTTGTAGTACTACACTGATAATGAGTAGTTGGCACATACTCAATTGTACTTCTCTTGATAACGGCGGTAGTTGAAATTCTGAACTGATACCCCAAGTTTATGAAGATAGACAACGTCAAAAACAGATTGTACTCTCTTTCACCAGTATACAAGGTAGGACTGTTTATTCATATCTTAGTTAAACCCTTGAAAATGTTTGTGTTACTAGAAATAATCCAATATTTAATATGAAATTGTTATTACAAGATTTTGTTTAATTACAAAATGAAATAGATTACTGAAGCGAAATAATTTTGTAAAATTTCAAGGTTGATATAATAGGACATGTGTAGGCTTTGATGAATCGATTAATTATATTCAATCATGTTGAAATGGCCAGATGAAATGCTAGGGTGAATTTACAGTCTGTCAGACGAATTTACTGCCGTGCCTTTGACATTAGCCGGCCATCAGCGGTTGGTGACGTGCAAATTAATAGACCCTGGAGGCAAGCCTTATCTGTCTTGTGCATCGGCAGATTGCTTCCGCATGCGTTACACACATCTCGATTGAAGCCTATTGAGTGATGCATCATCATACAAGGCAGCAAGAGCCGGCTGTGGGAGGCCAGCCAAATTGCACTTGCCAATAACAAACATACTTTAAAACCACTTCAAAATTGTTAGTAGTGAAATTCATATAGTTTCATAAAATAATGATTATTATAAGAAGAATTATGAGACCACATAAACATTTCTGGTGTGAGTGCTATCAGATATTCTTTTATATCTTTTTAAATATGCAATATTCCAGAAAATAAATTAAATTCCTTGAAACAAAAATTTTAAATTATAAATTTTACTTAAATGATTTTAGTAATCAGCTTTCTGGCATATTTTCTGTTAATGAGGAATACAAGTTTATTAACAACTTTGATAAAAATATAAATCATCCTGATAGACGTCAAAAAATGTAAAGATATCTGGTGTAAGAGCTACCAGATGTTCTTTTGTATCTTTATAAATATGTAATTTTTCAAAAAATAAATTAAATTCATTCAATGAAAATGAAGAAATACCTGTCGATTATTATGATCACAATTTATTGGTTGGAATAATAATTAATTACCGTATGAATTTTCAAATTTTACTTAAATGATTACAATAATCATTTGTTTTGACATGTTTCTTGTTATCGAGGAATAAAACTCACCGGAAGCGCTAGTAGAAAACGTAACAACACGTTTTTCCATCTTAGTTCATAGACGGAGTAATTTGAGAAATCTATATGTGGTCTTAATTGACGTCAAAAAATGTAATCTGTTGAAACTTGAGAATATTAAAATTCTCACCCAAATACAATCATTTACTACCCTACATTTGATACTAACTAAAAAGGAAAGTAAATATTGTTCAACAAATAAATAGTATTATTTGTTCAACTTTATAAAAAATAATAAAATGATATTTAATTTCAACTGTTTTACTTTCTACCAACTTATTTAGTGTCGACTGATTTAGAACCCTGTATACCTTCAAGTGATTTCAACTATGAACATGAAGATAGTCTGAATTCAATCTAAGGATGTATTAGGATACTTGAAAATATGAAATGAAAAAAAAAACTAAAGCAAAAAATATGTATACATTAATATGAAGGAAATAGGAAATTTAGAACTATTGAAATACAAGTAAAAATTCATGAGTAAAAATATTTATAGTTTTTCCATTACTAGAACATTGGTTAAATCAATCTGTTGAAATGTTGTCGTCCTATTTTTATCTGTTTCAGAACTAAGTTGTAAACAATTATACAATAATCCACATTTAATATGCGTTGTTCTTCTCTTTTTTCAATAATTTATAATAAATCACCAATCTATAACATTATAAATTTGATGTGAGCCCCATCTTTTAATTGCAGTTATTACACAAGTCAATCATAACAGTATTGGTAGGAACTGATAAGTGGAAGACCACGTTGATGATGACTAAACAGAGTATGGATAGCTACAGAATATGAAATCTTTCTTTCCATATTAGTTGTCAGAACAACTAATCCAAGACGACAACTTGTTGTCTGATTATAATGGAGCTTCTTGTTGTTATGTGAAATGGTTCAGGCTAGGTGGCAGAGGCAGTCCCACAAGGGAACACACATAGACCGAACATTGGTCATTTGTGATACCACACAATGAAGATTAATTCTGCATTGGGTGTCCTAAATTTTTCCCAATACAAATGTATTTAGAGTAGGGATCTTTAGCGATTACCTGTTGTCGTACAGGCTTGGGACCGACTGCTTAACGTCCTCTCCAAGAGAAGACATCTTCAGATTTATTCACCTTCCACGTGAATAAATCGAAGGCTAGTTGAGTATCGAGCCCCGGACCTACCAGTTCAGAGACGAGTACGTCAACAACTGAACTAACTTGGCCCCTATACATAAGATTATTTCGACATGAAAAAAACTGATGTTTTTATGATACGAGTAAATGTACGCAAAACTATTTCGTGTGTGCGTACAACTAAGAAGGTGCGGGGTGTGGGGTAACTGAACCACTGCGTGATCATCCCCACTCAGAAATTGTTATATATATATATATATATATATATAAATTCTTATATCGGCTATATTGTGCAAGTATTAGAAAAAAAAGAGCTTAGAGGTTTCAATTGTATTTTCATATTTACAGATTTTTGTTTTGTTCAGTATCTATCATTCAACAATAAAAACAAGTGGAGCCCGCAAGCGCAAAGTTCAAGGCAGTTGCCCTGGTTTACCCTAGCAAAGGGCCTGACAGTGCGAGTTCTAAATTTTGCCTTAACTAATGTGTATTTACAGTAGGGATCTTTAACAAGAACCTGACATCGTACAGACTCGTGGCTGATTGTTTAACGTCCTTCTCCTTGGGAAAAGATGTTCAAATTGTTTCATTACCCACGTGAATAAATTGATGGCCCGAGTAGGTATTGAACCTCGGGTTCACCAGTTCTGAGGCAAGACATTAACCACTGAGAACCAAGCTCCTCTTCTGAAAAGCTTTAAAAATACAGTTATTCAATTTAAATAAAACCTGTTTGAAATATTAACGCACTGTCTTATAAATTACGAGTTAATTGATTTTGGGAAATGACAAGGAACATTGTATATGGCATTTAGTCGATAGTAGTTGTGCTCGCCGTCGTTCCAGTCGACCCCAGAGTCGGCTAAATCCCATGCAGTCTACCGCACTGAATGGTTATCCTCTGGCTCGGTGATGCCCTGCATAGTAACAAGTCAATGGAAGAGCACTGTTTACTGACCCCATCCCTTCCAACCACAAAGGGGAAAGCCCTCCCGTCTGTGGGATTAACTTGATCCACTTGTGCAAACACATACGCCCACAAACACATAAATAACAAGCACTATGTTCAAACACTCACCTCCTTGGGACCAAGCAATCAATTTGTATGTTTACTTACTCAAACATTTAGTATTGTCCTACGGAATTATATTGTGGTATATTGGCACTCATTCCTGATATGCAAAAACTCTTTATTTTTGAGAACGTCAAATTAAAAGTTAAAATATACATGTTTTTAATATGTAAAACATAAATAAGGATATAAATTGAACAGAAACTAAAATCAATGTGTATGAAATACCGAAGTAGCTAAGAAATATTATTTAATCTTTCTTAACCAAATTTAAAAGATTAAACACTGCATACATTCGTAATTGTTTACTCAATTTTACTTAAAGTTGTCGAGAGCAATATTACAATGAGGCCTAGCAGGGAATTATAATTATTTCTTCCTAAACTCCTTTGTTTAACCTCACTTTTACATAATTATTCTTTCCATTCTCTTACTCTTTCGCCCAAACCTATTGCCTCTTTCTTTTCTTAATGCCACACAAGATGTCCTATTTTACTTATTTTGTGAGTTTCTGAGGAAGATCAGCTATATTAGTTGTAGGATCTTAGTCACATTTCTAAATATCTTACTGTTTTGGACGTTGTTTTTTATTTTACTTAACATCTTAATAAATTTAATTAAAATCTTGATATTTAATTGAACTGTTAGGGTACACAGACACACACAAAAACCCAACACAACTGAGTTGGGTTTTTGACTCTGACGAAGACCGCTTGTTACGGTTGAAAGATCTTAGTCTTGTTTTCCCATTTCTTATTGTGGTTTGATCATTGATTGTTGTTTCACGTGTTTATGGGAAATCTTTTTATACATATATATATATATATATATATATATATGTGTGTGTGTGTGTGTGTGTGTGTGTGTGTTTGTGTGTGTGTACTTAGGGAGCAGGCCTTCTTTTAAACATATTTCATTAAATTGTTTGCCTATCTTTGATAAATTTGATATCTTCTACAACAACTTGAGCTCGTTTATGTTCTTCCCTGTCAATGGAAGTCCTTAATAAGAAGACTGGAAAAAGTATCTAGGAAATATGAGAAGATAAAGATAGGCAAACAATTTAATGATATATATATATATATATATATATAATATATATATATATTAGTGAAGGTTGGTAGCAATCCTTCTTGCAAACAAGTTTCTAAAAATGTTATGCCAATTTCATGCTTGGTTACCTTTTTTGAGAGTTTCATGTTAGTGTTAGTGTTAGTGTTAGATATAAATAGTGTTAAAATGTGTAGTTATGAAAAGAAAAGTTTGGGCCAGTTCATTTTTTTATTCACCAAGGAACTGAGAAGAGCATGTAGGACATTAGAGAAACTCTCGGAAAAGGTAATCCAGCATGATATTGACATAATATATATTATATTATTATGTTCAATTAAAATCTTGATATTTAATTGAACTGTTAGGGTACACAGACACACACAAAAACCCAACACAACTGAGTTGGGTTTTTGACTCTGACGAAGACCGCTTGTTACGGTTGAAAGATCTTAGTCTTGTTTTCCCATTTCTTATTGTGGTTTGATCATTGATTGTTGTTTCACGTGTTTATGGGAAATCTTTTTATACATATATATATATATATATATATATATATATATATATATATATATATATATATATGTGTGTGTGTGTGTGTGTGTGTGTGTGTGTGTGTGTGTGTGTTTGTGTGTGTGTACTTAGGGAGCAGGCCTTCTTTAAAACATATTTCATTAAATTGTTTGCATATCTTTGATAAATTTGATATCTTCTACAACAACTTGAACTCGTTTATGTTCTTCCCTGTCAATGGAAGTCCTTAATAAGAAGACTGGAAAAAGTATCTAGGAAATATGAGAAGATAAAGATAGGCAAACAATTTAATGAAATATATATATATATATATATATATATATATATATATATATATATTAGTGAAGGTTGGTAGCAATCCTTCTTGCAAACAAGTTTCTAAAAATTTTATGCCAATTTCATGCTTGGTTACCTTTTTTGAGAGTTTCATGTTAGTGTTAGTGTTAGTGTTAGATATAAATAGTGTTAAATATATATATATATATTTAATATATATATATATATATATAATATATATATATATATATATATATTAAATATATATAATATATATAATATATATATATATATAATATATATATATATATTGTCGATCGATTATCTTCTTCTCCAACTTTTCAAGTTTGCGGAAAATTAATTTTTCGTTGTGAGAACAACGGTTCAAGGAATGAATTCTTCTTGTCGACGCGTTTCGACTGTCTACTGCAGTCATTTTCAAGACACAAAACAGGTGAATGAATGAATGAATAAATGAATGAATGAATGAATGAATGAATGAATAAATTCTTTATTGGGAACAAGTTCCAGTTATAAATACTGGGGTAGCCGTACAGAGAGGACTAGGTCCTCTCCACCGGGCTTTTTCCCCTTCGTTCATTATAATGATAAACAGTAATTCTAATACTAATCCTAATTTCTAATAATGAGTAACAATAATAATAATAACAGTAATAATAATAATAATAACAATAATAATAATAATAGTAACGATGATAATAACAATATTAATAATACAGCAATGATAATACAAATAATAATTTGTCTGTAATACTAGTTCTAATAGAATTAATGATAATGTTAATGTTAAAGTAATAATAATAAGACTAATAATATAATAATACTACTACAAGTAATAATAATTATATAATAATACTAGTAATAATGAAAACCAATATTAAATGTAGTACATCACAGATGTTGGCCAACGTCAACCTGCTGGGTCCCCTGCTTGGTCATTGGCTGTAGGAGTCGCAGCCCTGGTCATCCCAACCTCCTTCTCATCTGCGACATCTTTGGGTAAGAGCCCCTGAATGCCCGCAATCAGAGGGTTAGCCGAATCGGCATTTCTCCTATCTTCTTTCCTGCCCAACCTGCGGACAAACCTGGAGAGACGCTCCAACTTGACCTCATTATGGAGGAACTCGTTCGTTGCGTAGCGTGGTGCACCCAGGATAAGTCGGAGGGTTTTATTCTGAAACGCGTAAATGCGTCTCATCAACTTACCCGCCGGCTTAGCCCAGGCTGTCACTCCGTACGCAACGATTGGTCTTAGGAGTGCTTTATAGAGGTTCACTCTGGTCCGAAGAGAGAGTCCAGAGCCCGGCCTTAACAAATAGTAAATGCCACTCCTGGCTCCATAGGCTTTGCCAAGTGTGCAGCTGACATGAGTTTTTAGTGACATTTTCTTGTCGATGTTAACACCAAGGTACCTAAAGGTGTTTGTAACTGGTATGTGTTGTTCATGAATGCGCAGTGTAGGTGTGTATCCGAGTCTCTTGCGCAGGTTGACAGTGAAAGTGCATTTGGATGGATTAATATGCATTCTCCATACCTTAGTCCATTGCACCATCCTGTCAACGTGTTGTTGAAATTGTCTTAGAGGAGTATCTATGAAGTATGACCGGCACGATACCAAAATGTCATCTGCATAGATACCCTCTAGTGTCTGTATGTTTCTGTTATTTTTATTCCACTTGGGAAAGTCCTGTAAGTAGAAGTTGAAGAGGATGGGCCCCAGGCAAGAGCCTTGGGGAACCCCCCTCTCAATCTTGTACGGCGAGGATAAAGTGTCTCTGGCTTTGACTCTAAAGGATCGTTCAGTTAGATAAGAGTGAACGATCCTTTGGAACCATTGGGGAAGCCCAGCGTCTCCTAGTTTCTTAACAATTCCTTCGTGCCAAACACAATCAAAAGCCTTGTTAAGGTCGATGGCTAGGGTGTATGTTCTAAGCTTTCTTTGCTTAGCATAGTGTAAGAAGTTGAGGGTACGTCGCAGTAACTGAACGCACCCGTGTCCCTTTTTGTATCCAAACTGGATGTCTGTGAATTGGAGGAACTCGGATACGTGTTTGAGTAAGACCTTCTCAAATACCTTGCTTAGAGAACTAAGCAAGCTTATAGGCCTGTAGTTACTGGCTAGAGTTGGATCCTTTCCCGGTTTGGGGATAAGGACTATCCTGGCCTGTTTCCAGGCTGATGGAAAGTAACCAAGTTTAATGCAAGCATTAAATATGGAGGTTAGCCAGTTGAGTGTAGGGTCAGGGAGCTGCTTCAGAACGTAGTTATTTACGTCATCCGCACCCGGTGCTTTGCGCCTCGGGAGCCCTTTCAATATGGTTTTAATTTCTTCCATATTGAGAGAGATAGACTCCTCCGGAGGAGATATACAAGAAGAGAGTTTAGGGCCATCCTCTTTGTATAATTCGCCTAAAGTCTCCGCGAATGCCTCTGCAATCTCCTGAGGAGTAATGCAGAGGCTGTTTTTGTGTTTGAGGGCAACAGTCGTCTGTTTAGTCCCTCGCAATCTCCGCAGAAACTGCCAGGCTTCTGGGGTATTGTCTATTTCTTCGAGTTTTTTATTGAGGGTCTCATCCCTCATAACTTGTAATCTGTAGCGAATTTGTTTGTTAAGTTTATTCACTACAGTTTTGAGTAATGGTAGTTTATACTTATTCCAAAGTTTACGGACCTTATTTCTGTACGAAATAAGATTAACTATTTGTTTATCTTGTGGCTTTTCCCACCCTGTGTTGTTTCGTTCAGCTTGCGATTTTTTGAGGGCCTCGTGAATAGAGTCAGTTAGGTTTTGAACCTCTGTGTCTATTTCTGCCCGTGTTGTAACCTCTGTTGGGTAGGACATATTACTAAGTGTCCTTTTAAACCGCACCCAATCTGTGACGACGGGTTTGGTGGAGGGACATTGCACTACTGAGCCTGTCAACTCCATGAGGACTGGATAATGATCAGAAGAGAGCTCCTGGATCGTTTCCAGCCTCACAGCCGGAGCCTTGGAGTTGGCAATAGCCACGTCGATGGTGCTAGCAGTCCTGGCTGTTATGTGCGTTGGAACTGCTGGATAGTAGATGTTTAGGCCAAGCCTGTTACAGGCGCTTAACAAGGCTTTTCCCATCTTCCTATCCCTCGAGCAGTTCCACATTGTGTGTTGTGTGTTGAAGTCTCCTCCCATGATCGTGGGGGTTGACGTCCCCATAAACTTCTTCAGAGTTTTGTGGGGTATCATAGTGTTCGGTGTGTTATACACCGATACCAACCTTAATGGTTTACCATTATGTTGGACCTGTATTGTGGTGTTTTCCAGCTTGACCTCTAGGTTAGCTGGCAATGTTGTATAGGGTATGTCTAACCTGACGGCTATAAGAGTTCCTCCATGACTCTTTTCTGCCGTTCGTGGGTAAGACTTTCTATCAGTTCTGCTGATTGAGTAACCAGGTAGACTGAACTTGTGTTGTGGTGCTAAGTGAGTTTCACTGAGCAGCACTATGTCAATGGAGTGACGGTTGAGGAACTCCGAGAGCTCGTTCCTCTTTGCGCGAATTCCATTCGCGTTCCAGATAAGGACTCTTAGTCTTCTATTATCCCTGTTCATGATAGCAGAGCAATAGTAGCGTGGTCCCGCAGAGAGATAGTATCAATCTCTTTGGACATTCGCACTGCCGCGCTTAGGCGAGACAGTAACGAGTTGTCCTGTAAGGCCTTGATGACCATCAAGAGGTCGTTTTCCTCTTGAGCAGGTTGGGTAGCTTGGGAGGCAGGCTGGCTGGAGGCACCAAGAGCCTGTTTATAAGACACTCCCTTTTTTACGAGGGAGTTCTTAGGTGTCCTCCTCTTAGTTTGCGCCTTAATGTATGTACAGCCTCTGTAATTTGCAGGGTGCTGCCCCATACAGTTTGAGCAAGAGGGTGGCGCATCCTCTGGCTTTTTGCACTCTTTATAATGGTGCGCATCTGCACATTTAACACACTTTGGGTGAATGTTACAGTATGCCTGCGTGTGGCCCACACGCTGACACCTATGGCATTGAGGAGGTCCAGCGCTCCTTCTAGACCTCTCAATCTTCACCTCAAAGGTTAATAGTTGGTTTATAGTTGCAACCTCCTTAGAGGAGGTAACAAATTCAAACAGCCTAAGTTTCTTAGGCTGGCCCGTTTCCCTATCGACCAGTCGGGAGGACGACATCTGAGTGACGGACTTCACTTCCAGACCCTGCTCCTCCAATGCTATTTTGATTTCTTCTTCCCTGGCATTAGGGGGAAGATTTCTTATAACGTATTTAAAGTTCCTCTCCTCCCACTGAGGGCGGAAGGAGTGGAACTGAACGTTGCTTTTTACCAGGGTCTGGTAGATGGTCCGGTACCCATCCTCGTCCCTAGTTTGTAATTTTATTTGTTTAGGGCCGGCAGTGGCCTTAAACAAACTCAGCACATGGTTATTGAGCTTAATATATTTCCTGTATTCATCGTAACTGGCAATAAGGAAAGGGGGGGGTACCCTGGTGACATGGTCAGTTTTCAGTTTTCCTGTTTTGTCAGTAGTCTTGTCTTTAGTCTTGGAAGATGAAAGTAGAGGGGAAGGCCTATGTAACGGCGTCTTAGAAACTACGTTTTCAACCTTCACATTGGCCCCTCTAGTTACAGCCGTAAAGTTCCTATTTTTTGTCGTTAATGTTGTGTTCATTGAACGACGTAAAGCCGGAGAAGCCTGCTTCTTTTTCTTCTTATTCGTTACTGTTTCGAACACGGCATTCGAAGCAACAGTCACTTTATCTTCCTCAGAGCATCCAACTGGGACTTTGGTATGGTTTGAGGAACCAGTCTCAGTACCCGGTTGAAGGCTCTGCAGAGCTGTCAAAGCAGTCAGAATTGCCTGGACCATTGCTTCCGCACGGCTCAGGGCACTCTGGAGCTGCTCCTGGTTTGAAAAGTCTAGTTTTGTCAAGTCAAGTGGATCCATGCTCGCAACACAAACTTGCCAAGAACCAAATTTACGAAAAAAAAAAAAAAAAAAAAAAAAAAATAGAGAGAGAAGGAAAAAAAGGAGAGAAGAGAGGGAAAAAAAAAAAAAAAAAAAAAAAAAAAAAAAAAAAAAAAAAAAGGAGTGGCACTTACCGCTACGTATTACTTAGGCAGAAGGGTGAAATATCTGGACAAGACGCAGTGAGACCGAGTTCCAACAAGGGCCGCAGGTAGTCAGTCTGGTGAGAAGGTTGACGGCAGGGATTGCAGGGGATTATAAAGGCACTGTTGACTGCACGTTTCAGCCTTATTCGACGCCCATAAACAACCCAACACCAGTAATTGGGGGTCGGCTTCCTTTGAGTACTGTCCTACACTTAAACAGGATACTCGTACACTCAAGCAGGTAGCAAAGTAATCCTTGGGTCTCTAGGATCACCGAAGAACCAGGAAGCACGACCTGTCACGAGCAGGGAAACACAGATGTGTTCACTGACACAGCTTAAACAGCACTCACAAAACAGGTGGGTTACCGGTCTCCTTATATAGCCGAGAGTCAGGGGGGGTGAGCGCTGATTGGCTGTGCTATTGTGGTTCTTCCTTCTCATTGGTTATTGGTTTGGCCTATTGCTGGGGCTTGTTCTCCGAGTAGCTTGAGTACTCTTGACATCCCAGTTTGTTGTCTATTGATTATAGGGCTATTTTTGGATATTTCTATTGCTTCATAGATTGGTAGTCTATTGCAATCATTGGTTTGCCTGATGATGGTGGTGTTTTCTGTAAGGTCCTGGCGGGATAGGTCGGAATTGTGTGCTTGTCTGGTATGGTTCTTTATAGCTCCTGATTGAAGGTGCATGGTGAGGCGTCTGGAAAGCGTAGTCTTCGTCATGCCGATATACTTGGCGTTAGCCAGGAGCTCACACTCTCCTTTTTTACATTTGTATTCGTACACGACGTTGACTCTCTGCAGATCGCTGGTTGCGGTGATGGGGCTGTTTTTTATGACTAAATTTGTTGTGGTCCGGGCCTTATAATAAACCTTACAGAACCTTACAGACCGGACCTTACAGAAAACACCACCATCATCAGGCAAACCAATGATTGCAATAGACTCCCAATCTATGAAGCAATAGAAATATCCAAAAATAGCCCTATAATCAATAGACAACAAACTGGGATGTCAAGAGTACTCAAGCTACTCGGAGAACAAGCCCCAGCAATAGGCCAAACCAATAACCAATGAGAAGGAAGAACCACAATAGCACAGCCAATCAGCGCTCACCCCCCCTGACTCTCGGCTATATAAGGAGACCGGTAACCCACCTGTTTAGTGTCTTGAAAATGACTGCAGTAGACAGTCGAAACGCGTCGACAAGAAGAATTCATTCCTTGAACCGTTGTTCTCACAACGAAAAATTAATTTTCCGCAAACTTGAAAAGTTGGAGAAGAAGATAATCGATCGACAATATTCAGTCGTGTATAACCAATCATGTATAAAGGAAGGACTGCTACCGAAGTACACTAATATATATATATATATATATATATATATATATATATATATATATATAATATATATTTATATATATATATATATATATATATAATATATATATATATATATATATATATATATATTATATATATATAAATATATATATATATATATATTTGTGTATTTTGGGAGCAGACCTTCAATCAAACATGTTTTATTAAAAATTATGCCAATTTTAACTTTTGTTCTTTTCCGAGTTAATTTTTCAAGTTTTCTCACTATGGATTTCCACCTTTCTGGTAAAAAATAAAGTAATTCACCAAAAGATTTATTCTTGACTTCCATTTTATTAACTAACAAGTTTTAACTATAACAAAATATTTTTTACCACCTATTTTTTACCAGAAACGTGGAAATCCATAGTGAGAAAACTTGAAAAATTAACTCGGAAAAGAACAAAAGTTAAAATTGGCATAATTTTTAATAGAAAATATATATATATATATATATATATAATCACTTTATATCGGAAAGACGATCGATAGCAAAAGACTTGTGTATGGCCAGTATGGATTATCTTTCCGATTCAAGTATTTGACCTAGTATACATATGAAATTATAAGAGCAAAAATGCTTCTGACATTAATATTTACACATCTATTGTGAAGAAAGAAATATCTATCTACATAACTGAGTGCCAACTTACCTATATATATTTCATAGATGTACAAAATACACTGGTATAATATCCTGAATATAGCTCAAAACTTTTTCAAATATTATTTTCAAACTTGAAGCAGCAGCGACAACAAATATTTTATTGATTCAATAACGATTCTGACAAGTAAGGGGAAAATATAACAATGTACTAGGGAATGATTTAATTAATTTTCCCCAGGACAAACTTGTTAAATATTCTCGCCCCCTTCTCAAGCCAGTGACTTGCACAAGTTGATTGTACTGCTAAGTAAATATTCTTCACAGCCCCGAGTCGGAACACTAAATATTCCTCAACTCTGTTGGAAATTGGCTATTGGTTTCATACAAGCGATGAAATTTAACGATTCATACCTTTCCAATTTCATATGAATTCTCAATAGGAGTTTTACTTTATTCGATTTCATTTGGTTCATGTACTGAAGGAACATAGCGCTTACTAATTCAATCAACTCAAAGTTCCATTTCATCAAATCACTTTTTCATGCAATTTTTCTTCAATTCCACAGCTCAAATTGAAAAGCAAATAAAAAACGTACTTCCAATCACTAGTTTCTTAGTTGAACAGTCATCAGGAGAAGATTAGAGTGTGCATGCATGATTTTCTATTGCATACAAACCTCCAGTTTATTCCTGAAATACTACATAAATAATTGACTGCACTTAACAGTTTGGGTCAGGATTATTGAAGTTTACAATATTCGTAGAAAGGTAGATTTTCAATTTGTACGTTAAAAAAATGATTTCTTTTTTGCACCATATAAACATTAAACATTAACTTTTCATTATTTATATCAAACTAAAAGGAAAACGATATTACATTATTTAGTTTACATTCCTTGGTTACTATTAAATACATGCTGTTCATTAAATATAATTTTTAATTAAATAACTTTAATAGATGAAATGCTATAAATATCAATAGCGGTTTATTATGGTTAAGCACTGTAGAATGATGTCCAATAGCCTGATCTATAAGACTTATATCGACTGGAATTCTGTTCCTCAACTACTTTTCCCACACTACTGTGAGATTTTTTCCTATACACTTCTACTTTAATGCATCTCGAAGTAATTTTCATGCCTAATTGTCAACTAAAACATGCCCACTTTCTCCCCAATTCCCTCGATCAGCTTGTATTTTGTAACAATAACTCTTGATTAACTCAGTTTCAGAATATACTGCAGTTTATATTATATACTCGTATGTCTATAGTATTTGATTTCTTGGTTTCATTTAATGATGAATTGAAAATATTTCGTGACAAGAATCCTGATAATTTCAGCTTTGTCTAATGGTTGGTAGATGAAGATTTGGATGAGAGTGTAAGCTTTCGAGGGGATATTAAAGTGTGTGTTTTGGTTCTGGGGGGAATGCTTGGATAATTGTCCGGGGCCGTAAAGATATATGTGTTTCTGGGGTGTTTGTGTGTACATACAAATTGTTGAGCTGATGTGTATTTTGGTTGTGTGTTATGTAAGAGGTATATTTAGCCTATTGTGTGGGTTTAGCAGGTTATATGGGTGAGATGAGAGGTGGTTATCTGGTACTAGGATATTCTTGGAGAGTTAACAGGATTTTTGAATGAGTATGTTGGCGTTAGCGGGATATTTTGTGTGTGTGTGTGTGTGTGTGTGTGTGTGTGTGTGTGTGTGTGTGTGTGTGTGCGTTCGTGCGTGCGTATGTGTGCGTGCGTGTATGTATGTATGTATGTGTGTGTGTGTGCGTTCGTGCGTGCGTATGTATGCGTGGGTGTATGTGTGTGTGTTTGTGTGTGTTTTAATATACGTTTAATATACAACTCTTGACACAATGTATTAATGTTTTCCTTGTTGTTAGATTCAATTAATAATATACCGTTGGAAATGACCTTTAATTTTGAAACTCCAAACTTTAATTATCTCTGATTTATTTTATTCTTAATAATTTGCCTGGTGTCATTGCTAGCAATATTAGAAGATGGTGTCACGATAGCTTTGAACGTTGGATCTCTGACCTTATTATGCACTTTTACAGATTTAGTATAACATCCGCAAACGAACGAGGAAAAGAGGGAGACGTACTGATTTGTTTATTGATGTTCTGTTGTGCTTTAAGCTCAAGGATATCTTGTTTCATTTTATTAAAAACTTTAGTCAAATCGCTTATTGCAGACATGATGACTTTTTTTAGATCATTTCTCAAATAGCCACTTAGAAACTGTTACTGTTTTCAGCTTTTCAATCGCATTGAAAAATACTATGTCACTATTATTGGGCTGCATGTTTACAAAATGGTTAATATCTTACTTCTGTGGAAGAGTATTTAGACGACTCAATAGAGGATCTGCATGATATTCACAAGACGTTCACAAGTCCTGAATGACATTTGCCAGGAGGGTAGTAAACTGTTTAAATGGCTGATCTTCTTCACTAGTTGACCTTTCTGAAGGGGATATTCATATAACTCTCACTTAACGGCTTAGCGCTGGTAGTCGAGCCGCCCAAGCCAGGCTGAAGTTTATATTAATTTAATTGAAATAATTTATTTCAACATTTCTTCTTAATTAAAGCACTTAGAAACTGTAGAAAGTATTTAAAACAAATAACTTGCCAAAATTAACTTTGTAATATTTCAATTTAAAATATTAAAATATTTGTTGAAAAATCAATTTCACTGCCGTATAATGATGACAATTAAAGAACACTATCCAAAACCACTCCAAACTGGACAAACCAGCTTCCGGAAGTAGGAAAAGCTAATTAAAGCCCCAAATAAATTTTGTATTTTTTTATAACCCAAAATTACCAAAAATACTCATAATTTGAAAGTAACGAAACTTTTTCGTTGAAAATCGTTTTATACCAGAAAAAACATATAAACGTATATGTGTGGAAGAATTTTTATACCAGAGTCTGTATAGACTCTGTAACTGTACAGAGTCAATAGTTACAGTCAATTCTACGGGAGCTCAAAATAACACAACTTTTCAAAACAAAAGAGCTGTGTTTGTGTGTGTGTGAGTGGGTGTCTTGTCCTCATAGCAGTAACCCCGTTATAAGGGAGTTTATTTTTACCGCGCTTACCACACTAGGTATAACGTGCATACCACTACATTTAACATATGAACTGCAACTAAAATATTCTACATATTCTATGAGTTAAATAGTATCATATCTCTGACTTGACATACATGTGCATGTACGTCTATGGTGGGATATTAAGGTGATTTTACGGAAGAAAGTGGAGATAGTTGGGTGAATGTGGTTGTAGCGCACGGGATATGTTATTAGGGTGTTGAGACTGACGTCTTAAGTTGTATCTAACCCAGGATAACATTATATCTTATTATCTCTTTAAGTTGTATTTCAACTAGAATATCTCTTACTATCCTATCCTAAAGTATGACACACCTATCGTCTAAGGTACTGACAGTGGGTCATACCTGAGCCACTAATCAAGTGCTCATGACCAACTGAACAACACATTCTGTCCCTCTAAAACAAAACTTAAGACAAAAGTAAAACAAGGAACGACTTAATTTTAAGTTTATTTAACAAATTTATCTCAAGCATTCATATTTCTTCACAATTTACAATGCTAAAACAACAATTATAAAGCAACTGAAAGTAACAGCAAAAAATCTAAATTAATTCAATGAATACCTAGAGCATTTGAAAGGAATGACACAAAAGTAGGATGTAATTCAGATAAGACATCACAAGCAGTTTTATTAAGTTTGCTATTTGATTGGTGAAGTGGAAAATATTAATTTCAATTCATTTTACCAACCACTTGATAGAATAGAAGAAAAAAAAATGTTTACATTTCCAACATTTAAATAGATAAGTGATAGAGACAGAAGATGGATTAAATTAAGAAATGTTGTAGTTGGTACAAAAGAGCAAAAGAGTAAGGAATACGGACTTATGGGGAAGGGATTCACCGAGTATTACAGAAAATCAGTGAATAATGAAAAACGTCTAGTGAGTTATTTAGGGCTTTAAGAAGGAGGATCTGACTGCCTTGGGATTTGTTCTTGCCTGAATAAATGATACTCTCACAGAGTCCATTAAATATCCCGACTAATCTTGAAAACGATGAGTGCCACGAGAGAGCTTGCCGTGGTAGTAGGAGTGCAGAGGGAGGGGGACTTCATTTAATTACCCCCACCTTTCAGGATCAACCCTTCTTAAATAATGAAATCTTCCATTTTCACAAAACACACCAAAACTTAAAACTTTTTTTTTTCTTAATTCTCGAAGACAGGTAACATTGTAATAATTAAGGATGTTCAGGAAGAAAGAAGGGAAATTATGACTGAAAAGAGAGAAGGAACGTTCAATAGCTGTCTAGACAACTTGGCTTTTGTAGGGAAGGAAAATCTCTGGTCTCTAGAGGGCTTGCTTCTTACCATCAAATCAGATCATCCTTTATTAAAACGAAAAAACTTATGTTGTTTGCGCTCAACCTTACTTTACGTAAACTTATCATCAGCCTCATTAATTATAAATTTAAGTACTTCACTCATCTTAGCATAGCTATATATATATATATATATATATATATATATATATATATATATATATATATTAAACCAGATTTCACAATACAATAACACGTGAAATAACAATTAATAATCAAACTACAAAAAGAAAGGGAAAAAAAGACTAAGATCGTTCAACCGTAACAAGCGGTCTTCGTCAGAGTCAGTTGAGTTTATGACCACTTGTTATGGTTGAAAGATCTTAGTATTTTTTTGCCATTTCTTATTCTGGTTTGATCATATATATATATAATATATATATATATGTTTGTAAAATTTGGAAGCAGTCCTTAATTTAAGCATATTTCGTTGAACAGCTGACCGTATTTCGCTGATGTCATTTTCTTCACTAGTTTTTCAAGAAGAAGGCAAGTTTCACGAAAAGAAGAAGGTATTCAGAAACCTTGAAAAACTAGTGAAGAAAATGACATCAGCGAAATACGGTCAGCTGTTCAACGAAATATATATATATATATATATATATATAATGCTTTGTAACTATTTTTATGCGTTTGATGTTTTATGTAAGTTAACAACTACTATGTTGGGCCTACGTATGAATAATCATAGATCTTCTGTCAGTCGTGATTGTACGCTACCAGTTGCTATTCACGATAATTCTCACGATTATCTCACCTCCGCTACTTTGACGTTACCTATACCTTACACCACTCTTACTAATGTTTCTCTGACATTTCTTTCGTATAACCTCATACATTTTTACACTATCCGTACAATAGACTTGTTTTAAATGACACAAATCTGAATACATACAATGATACCGACAATTGTTATTTTGTTTTGAAGTTGTAATATCAATATTGTCGGAATAAATGTAAAAGTAGTTAAAATAGAAAAAAAAAGATTTATAACACTGTTCTAAAACTGCATACCCATCAACTCAACAAGACAAAAAAAAATTAAAAAAATAAAACAGTAAGAAATAATTTTGACAAATGCGGAGTTGGGGGAATGTGGTAAGTGTAATGGATCAGAGAAGGCTTCTATTATGGACAATGACGCATGGTTAAGGTTCTATTGACACCATGTGCATTATGAATGGGCTCCACACAGCCTTCAACGGCCAACTTTAAAATATTAACCATAATGCTCTACCCTTGCCACCACTCTGTGACTTATAGCCCTGCACACTGCAACCTTTCTGCAGTGTCGAAGCTTAATCTAATATTAATATACAGTGGCATACTTCTTCTCAATTAAAACACATTAGCTATATTTATGTTCTATATTCAATCTAAATATACATTTATACTTATGATAAACTAAATGCGATTCAAAAGAACTGATAACACTTAATATAAACTGTGACACATAGAAGTAAACGTAACAAAGGAATCACTTTTCAAAATTTCGACCGTCACAACGGTCAAAATATTGAAAAAACAGTCCTTTGTTACGTTTCTTTCTATGTGTCACAGTTTATCTTAAGTATTGTATATATATGTTTGCTGTCGTTTCTCCGTTAATCCACTTCTTCTTCTGAGGAGGACCGCCATGTATGTAGAATGCAAGTTAATGATGACATGGTACATCATCCATGATAAGGAGAAAGATCATTATCTACCATTATAATCGATGAGGAATATATATTGCTTTTATCAAATAATTCAGATAAAACAAAAACCTTAGTTCCAAAACATGTCAACTTTTCAAGCTCAGACTCCCTTAATTGGTGAAACAAAAAGAAAATTATTTTGACTTGAGAAAACTAAATCAAAATGGGGCTAATTGTGACGAAAGAAGTTTTTGAAATAAAGCGACCTTTCTCTTTATTGTAGCAAAGCAGCGGTCCACCAGCTACATGGCCTTCAATTAAACAATCCCCTCTTTTCTACAAAACTCTTATTAATTTATATTTAGTCAATTTCATTTTGGGAAAGTCTTAGAAAAAAAGAAACTTCTTTTAGTTCCTTAAATAGCTCTGTTATTTTATTTTTCCTTTTTAACTTAATAACAGACAGCTTGAGGCTTTTAAACTGTAATTTTATTTTTCATATCAATTTCTTCATAAAGAAGAATTTGGCATTTCGTATAACTTTAATTTTAATTGCTTCTATTATTCACACAAATACATTTATCAGAGAAAAACAACTCAACTATACTATTTTTGTATTTATGAAAAAAAAACTTACTAAATCAAAGTATCAAATTGAAGTATTTAAATTAT
>JAPFBL010000020.1:787500-1007500 GCA_026182355.1 Hermatobates lingyangjiaoensis
ATTTTTTATCCTGGAAAATTGACCGAACCCCGATTAGAGAACACACCTATTCTATCAAACGGTCGATATATTATTGAATCTGTTATATATATATATATATATATATATATATATATATATATATATGTATATATACTTAAAATAAACAGTGACACATATACTGAAACATAACAAAAGACTCACTTTTCAATATTTCGAGCGTAATGGCGGTCGTTCTCAGGAGAAGAAGTGAATTGACGGAGGGACAACAGTCAACTGAAGAACTCACTGGGTGAGGGCTAAAGCAGTGCTGCCGAAAAAGGGGAAAAATAAAAAAGGATATTTTATTTTTTTATTTTTTTTTTTTCCTCTTTTATTTTTCTCTTTGCGGCAGCACTGCTTTAGCCCTCACCCATTGAGTTCTTTAGTTGACTGTAGTCCCTCCGTCAATTCACTTCTTCTCCTGAAGACGACCGCCATTACGGTCGAAATATTGAAAAGTGAGTATTTTGTTATGTTTCAGTCTATGTGTCACTGTTTATTTGAAGTGCTATCTGTCCTACTGGACCGTTTTTCGTTTATCATGGTATATATATATATATGTTCTATTAAAACCTATGCCTATTTCAATTTTGACGCATTTTCGAATTAATTTTTCAAATTTCCTTACCTCTGGCTTCCATAAGTTTGGGACAAGATAAATCAGTTCTCCAAAGTTTTTATTCTTGTATATCATCGACATGTTTTGGTCTTCGTCGACCATTATCAAGAAAGTTATCGTAGTTTGACAATTTACTTAAAAAACAAATATAAATTTTAACTGAAAAAAAAAAAAAACTCAAACTATTCGCAAAGTCAACGTAAACATGACAACAGACATCATGTTGTCTTAACACACTACAAGGTACTAATAATGAACAGAATCCTGAAAACATAGGCGTCAAACATACATTATATTATAGAAATCAGTTTTCTAAGGCATATAAAACTGATGAACGTATATTAAAATCAATTATTAAGAACAATATAGCATGCCTTATTCCAGAGGACAGACTGCAACTCAGAATTTATTATACTAACTTTGCTATATCAAGAATGGTCATGAATAATAATCCACAAAAGAAAACACCCCTCCAGAAAACCAACGTCGTATATGAGTTCAAATGCAACCTAGGGAACTGCGAGTCCTTACACTCAAAATACGTTGGTTCGACAACAACTACGCTCTCTAGAAGACTCACAATGCATCTTGCATCCGGAGGACCTAAGGAACATGTCGCAGCAGTAAATGGATTAAGATTAACGAGGGAAATGCTAAACGACAACACCGTAATATTAAAACAGGAACATGACCATATAAGACTGCAAATTTTGGAAGCCATTTTTATTCTAGCGAAAGAACCCACTATCAACAGCCAGGCCAGTGCATTCACAAGAATCCTGAAACTGTACGAAGGCAGTCAGAAGACGAACCAATCAATGAGAGGTAAAGAAAAGACCCTGGGGAAACCTCACCTTGTCACTACCTGTTGATAACTTCTGTTGTCATGTTTACGTTGACTTTGCGAATAGTTTGAGTTTTTTTTTTTCAGTTTAAATTTATAATTGTTTTTTAAGTAAATTGTCAAACTACGATAACTTTCTTGATAATGGTCGACGAAGACCGAAACATGTCGATGATATACAAGAATAAAAACTTTGGAGAACTGATTTATCTTGTCCCAAACTTATGGAAGCCAGAGGTAAGGAAATTTGAAAAATTAATTCGAAAATGCGTCAAAATTGAAATAGGCATAGGTTTTAATAGAACATGTATCAATGAAGGCCTGCTCCCAAAATATACGAATATATATTATATATATATATATATATATATATATATATATATATAACGGTTATATTTTCTCTGTTTTATATTTGTTGTTCGTATTTTCTTTATAGTTCCCTGTTATATTTTCAATATGTTTTCTAAATTTAGTCTTAGAGCGAATGTAATGGCTCTGCCTATCCTTTAGGGAAAAAAATGACAAGGATATGTACCTGTCTTCTAATATGAATCAGATGTACACTCCATACCGACACTCAGATCTTATTCCCAGTCAGTTTTGCATGGACACTCACCCTTGGGTATCTACTCTCTTCCTTATTTACTTTACTTTACTATTTGCTTTATACTATAGATAACTCTGTGATAACATTGTGTTTTTTTAGTTAATGCCTGAAGAAGAACACTACTTGTTCGAAACGCGTTGTTTGTACTATTAAATATCTATATGTGGAGACTATCTCATTAATTTTTTACCCTATAATGAGTTTAACCACATAATAAGTGATTGCATTACCTTAGAATTAGGGTCACATATTGTTAAGATCACTCATACTCTCATATAACAGTATTACCCATATTCTACAGTGGTCAACTTGTCATATACAAAGTTGTTATATATATAGAGTCACAACTTTTTAATAATCTCCCATAATTAGCCCTATTTTAAACTTCTATACAGCCTAATAGTATTATGTACGACTCGTATTCTCATAGAACACTACTACGCATATTATAACATTGTAGAGCTTCACTTCCTTAAGTATGGCTCATATTCTCACTTAACAGTATTTCATACATTTTTAAATGTTATATGAGCTTCATATTCTTATATATCGGCATTAACCGTATTCTAAAGTCACATATTTTAAAATTGTCAGTTGTTAGTCAACTAAAATTGTCAAACTTTTACATTTTTTAAATTTTTAAATAGTAGTAGTAGACTTTTTGTTTAGTTAACACTCTGTAATGGTCAAACAGTTTCATATAGAGCAGGAAAGGGGTTTCATATTGGAAATCCACCAACTGTCACAACTAACAGGTTCTCCTCACCCTTTCATCCCCTATTCCTGACACCCTTATCATTAGCCCTAACCTCAACTGTTGCCTCAGTTTGCATCTTTAATTGAACCATTCCCAATGCCCTTTGCTTGGCACTGCTCCTCCATTAGCAACCCCTCCCTCTGCAATCATTATATGTGCTTAGGTCTCCTCGTGTTCATATCTTTAGGTAATACTCATATTGAAAACAACAAAGATATTTTATAATCCCAGATTACTTACTTCAGTACTATCAACCTAATTAAGCTGTTAAATTATCATTACATGTTCAGTACTGCAGTCATGTACTGCAGTCATGTAATTATAAATTCAATAATTACTCCCCAATTATTGAACTTTCTTTAACTATATAACCTGTGGAATCTTCATTACATAATATTATTATTTTGAGCTAAATATTTCTGACACCCAAGTAACTTTTTCATGCTATTAACTTAACAGACAGTCTACATGAAGTTCATTATGATTTAAAATATAATGCAGTTCAAAAGTAATAATTTCATGAAAATAACATTCTTTGTTTTACAATTACTTGCAGTATTTCGAAAACAAATGCTTTAAAAAGCAGTTTTAATGGGAACACTTTCCAGATATCATTTATAAATCTGGAATCGTCAACTAATAATAAAGAAAAAACAAAAACACTTCATAGAATCTAGTCTGTACTTTTTTTTTAACGAGTGTAGATTGATGGTGTACTAGAATGCTATAATCTACAATGCTACAGAGTTGTCATTAGATTAGGAGATGCAACTTCATTGGGGAGAGAAACTACATTGGTAAACATATTTAACCCAAGGCGAGAGAGGGAGGGAGAGAGAGAGAGAGAGAGAGAGAGAGCGAGTGAAAGAGGAAATACTTTTCTTCCTTTTAGAATTTTGGGATACGAGACCTATGAAACCATGAAAAAAAACATTTTGGTATGATTTAAATTATTAAAAATAATAAGTACTAAATCTTTTGTAAATTATCACAAAAAATATTTTTGGTGACCAGGAATGATATATGTATTTTCTTTTTCTTCTACAATGCATGATTTAGGAAGAAAAATTTTTCTAGCACATGCCACTAAAATTTATTTACCATTACAGCAATGCACTAGGTTCTTTATATTTATCATTTTAGAATCCTATTTCTTTGTAACTCTTTATTTTGACACAGAATTGAAGTGCGGGAAGTAAAAGTGACGTCAACATATGCATGGATGAGTAGGAACAAATGTAATGTATCTAAAGGAAATACTAAGTATTATAAATAGAGCAAAAAATAAATTAAAATCAAATAAAATGACTAAGGTAATTGAAGGAAAATTAAAATAAAAAAGAAAAATTAATAAAGACACAACTGTAAAGTACTAAAAAACATATATACATAATAAATAAAGAAAAAAGTTTAAAAATAATAAAACATTATCTAACGTTTGAGATTGAGTCTGGGAGTTTTTCTAGCACCAAGAAAGCTGAAATGTGCCTCTTCAGAAGCCCTCAAGGTGACCTCTAAAAAAGAGGCTTATACAGCCTCTCTTGTGCTAGACTCAAACATATTTATATTACTTAGCATTTTATAAAAAAGTTTTATATATATAATATAAGAGGTGGTAGGAATATATATCTATATATTCTAATAATATATATATAGAAATAATATATATATTATTTCTATATATATATATATATATATATATATATAGAAATAATATATATATTATTTCATATATTATATATTATATATATATATATATATATATATATAATTATATATATAAAAATAATTATATATATAATAATTATTATATATAATTATATATATATATATATATAATATATATATTTAAAATCTTATATATATATTTTAATATATATAAGATTTATATATATATTATATATATAAATATATATATATATATATATGTATATATATATATGTGTGTGTGTGTGTGTGTGTGTGTGTGTGTGTGTGTGTGTTCTCTAATCGGGATTCAGTCAATTTTCTAGGATAAAAAATCAAACTCTAGTTGGCTAGGCACACCTATTATATCAAACGGTCTATATATTATTGAATCTGTTATATATATAGCCCTTTACTAATGTTTATAATATATGATCTATTAAATTTAATTAGAGAGGATTTGATAATATTTGTTAACAAAAACGATTTTTCATAGACAATAAATATTCCGTTTTTCCATTTCATATTGTGGCTTGATCATTCATTGTTATTTCACATGTTTATGTGAAATCTTATATATATATATATATATATATATATATATATATATTTACACGAGTACAAAATTCAAGAAGAGTGATACAAAAGTCAAAAACACACAGAATAGAGAAACACACTTACGAACTCAAATTTTTGGGTAATCTGTCTTCAGGAGAAAAGAGAATGGGATATCAAGCACGTTGTAGACGCAACGACAAGACTTGCAGACTTGTAGACGTTGTAGACTTGCCGTTGCATCTCCAACGTGCTTGGTTTCCTTTCTGTTTTTTCCTGAAGAAGGATTGTTCAAAATCCTTCAAATTTTCAAAAAAAAATTTCAAAATTGAAATTTTGTGCTTGTAAGTGTGTTTCTTTATTCTGTGTGTTACTTTTCTTGAATTTTG
Source organism: Hermatobates lingyangjiaoensis (assembly GCA_026182355.1). NCBI lineage: Eukaryota > Metazoa > Arthropoda > Insecta > Hemiptera > Hermatobatidae > Hermatobates > Hermatobates lingyangjiaoensis. The sequence goes on from JAPFBL010000020.1 coordinate 792,979, forward strand.
ACCTCTTATTGTATCCAGTTGTGGTCGTATTTCCGTTTATCAAGTGAATATATATATTCTGCTAAAATTACGAGAAACATGAGTCTATCTTTTTGAATTAAACATTGCTTTACTTGTCCCTTTGTAAAATGTCTTTTGATTTAGTCTTGTGATAGAGCATTTATCAAAGGTCTGACCGAAGGCTGTTAGATGAAGGTATGCTCAAAGCGATGCCGGTAAACGTCAGGGACACAATACGGTGGCTGTTTTCTGTTTGACAGCACTAAGTTGGTTCAGTTCTTGGGATACCAGAGTTCAAAGTCAATCGGTTTGTAGCGAATCTCTGGTTTTGGCTTGTAACACAAGGCGAGCCTCAAAGCAATGTAAGTAGGGCTAAGTGAAACAGACATCAGTGAAACACTTGGCATTGGTGTAGAAGCCCTTGCCCTCCAGCTAAACAGCAGTCAGTGGGGCAAAACCGCTACACTAAGCAATTCTTCAACAAACATTTCTCTCTTCCAATACAGCTTTTATATAAAACTAGCAGAAGTACCCGACGTTGCTCGGGAATAAAGAGAAGAAATGATAGACAGAATAGTAATTTTTATTTCTAACATATATTTCTTCATAATTAGACAAAGATATACAATATCATATTTAAGACAACTGTATGAGACATTCATATTTACAATTATCTTGAAAGCAAATCGTACATTTCACAATCCTTTACAATACTTTACAATACTTCTCTGTAAACTATATTCTTAGTTTTGCCTTGTGGTACATATATGAACAGATTTGATTTAATTCCAACTCTTGAGCAGCCAACATAAAGTTGACCATGTGAGAAACAATGTTCTTTCAAGTGTAAGCCTGCTACTTTCAGAGTCTGACCTTGAGACTTATTAATAGTCATGGCAAAACATAACTTTATTGGAAATTGCAGCCTCTTGAATTGAATTACAGAATCAGTTGGTGATATTGGTATCCTGGGTATGAAAACTGATTCTCCTGCTGCACATCCAGATAGAATTATTGCTTCAATAACATGAGGCATCATTTTTTTGATAACAAATCTAGTCCCATTACAAAGCTTAGGTGGATCTAAATTTCTAAGTAACATTATTGGGGCACCAATTTTAAGTTCTAATTTATGAGAAGGCAGACCAGACATCTCCAAAGAATTCAAAAATTCAACTGGATAATTCACTGCTTCATTTGGATCAATAACAGTGTCAATAGATTTGTAATTCATGGTGCCTCCCTCCAGGGAATTAATTAGCTGAGAATTGATTGAATTCACTGTAGAATTTTGAGGTGCTAGAATAGCCCTTTCACACAACCACTTCTCAGACTTGAAATTTTCTTGTAGATTTGGAAACACATTACAAATCAGATCAGTTTCTGTTTTCACTATTGTACTTATTCTTGATGGATCTAATAAACCATCATTATCCAATGGTGCAGTTCCTCCTCCAAGGGCCAATAAATCTTCTGCAAATTGCTTAGACAATCGGTCTCTTTGCAAATATTCTCTCATATTTGTTTGGAGTTTAAGATTCTTCACATTCCTCCACAATCTTGAAGACTTTAAGCAAGCTTTTATTTCATCTGCTTTTGTACCTTTTGGGATCACTGGGAGAGTTTGTCTAAAATCACCAGACAAAACTAAAGTTATTCCTCCCATTGGCAAGTCATTTTCTCTGATATCTTTCAAAGTTCTATCAACAGCTTCCAGAGCTTTCTTGTGTGCCATAGTACATTCATCCCAGATGATAAGACTACATTTTTTGAGAACTTGGGCAATATTTGAACTTTTAGTAATATTGCAAAAAGGATTTTCATTACTGGACAAATCTATGGGAAGCTTGAATGTAGAGTGGGCTGTTCTTCCATTAGGCAAAAGTGTAGCTGCTATTCCTGAAGATGCAACAGCCAGAGCAATTCTTCCTTTCTGCCTTGCTTTAGCTAGTACCAATTTAGTCACAAAAGTTTTCCTAGTACCACCTGGAGCATCCAAGAAGAAAATGCCTCCATGATTGTTTTGAACTGAACCAAAGGAGCACATTTGAAAGGCACAATTATACTTCTAATGTTTCTCAAGAAATGTTTGGACTCTGGAGTTTCTCCAATCAAAAGTCCTTTAAGCGGTTCAGGAGGTTCTTTAAGGAGATTTATTCTAATTTTTCCTTTTGAACAGCAAATTCCTTCAGATTCACGGTCCCATTTTAAAGCACCACATACTTTGCACTTCACAGTCATACCACCTATTTTTACAAAATGCTCATTGGCATAATTATGTGTTGGATCATAATTAAAAGCCATTAAATTCCAGTCCTTAACTTTTTGATTGCGATGATTAGCTATTCTAGCTTGGTCTTGTTGGTGCCTCTGATTCCTAGCTTCTACAGATTCATTTTCTCTTCTGGCTATAGCTCTTGTTTTCATAGAATGAAGTCTTTCTGACTTCTGTTCTGGAGCTTCATTTTCTCTCCTTTCAGCAGCCCTTGATCTCTCTGTCTGAAGTCTGACAGATTGCTGCACTGCAGATTCATCCTCTCTTCTTTGGGCAGCCCTTGTCCTCATGGATTGAAGTCTTTCTGATTGTTTCTGTGGTGTTTCAAGAAGTCTTCCTTGGGCGTGCCGATTTCTATCATATTCAAGTCTCTCTTCCCTTTGCAACTGAGACTCATTTTCTCTCAAATGGGCACTTCTTTCTTTTTGGTCTTGAAGACGAAGTGATGTTTGCTCCTCAGTTTCTTTTTGCCTCTGGAGTTGTTTTCTCAAGGCAGCTGGGGATTTTCTGCCCAATGTGTTTTTCTTAGGTGGCATAATGAAGAATTACTGAAAATAAATATTGGCTATTCACAAGAATATGTAGATGAAAACATAAAGTGTAATGCTGTTCCAAGGTTTTTTAAACAGAAAAATTTTATTCTTTTTATAACTCAAATTATTTCATTAAAGTATTTCAAATTTTTTATTTATTAAACCTTTAAATATCAACTTTATTTCAGTCGATTAACTGAAAACATTTCTAAGTCAATGTAAATCCATGTCAACAAATCGGACAAGTATAAAACTATTTAAGTAATCATTAAAAATATAAAAATAAAGCTAAGTAGGAATTTGTACTTACTATTTGAAGTATTATTTAAGTATTGAAGTTTGAATTGAAGTGTTATTTAAGAAATTAAATGGTTAACACAATAAAAAGGTTTAAAGATATTTGGAATGACGCGGAGAACTAAACTAGGAGTATAATTGGCGCCTTTTTAGAATGATTCAGCTCTACTGTTCCTCTAATCACTGGGAGCCCTTAGTGTAAGCCAGGGATGCGCAAAGGTTTTTGTCTATGGTTGATGTGGGCTCCCAGTGGGGGGATGGTGCTTTGCAAAGTGGCCTAAAACCTTCCTTATTACCACATGTGGCCACATGTAAAATTTCAGAAAGATTCGTGAAGTCTGTGAGGAATGCATAGAGGACAAACGGACATACAAACATACAGACGAACAAAATTTTGCCTAAAACCTTCCTTATTACCACATGTGGCCACATGTAAAATTTCAGAAAGATTCGTCAAGTCTGTGAGGAATGCATAGAGGACAAACGGACATACAAACATACAGACGAACAAAATTATATATTAGATGCCATAGTGCGAAAAAATTAAAAAGTTCTCTTTATCTCACGTTATTTATCTCTCTTTATTCCCTTACCAGATTAATCACCTTTCCATAACTCCATTCTGATTTTACTATGTAACTCAACCTTATACAAAAGATATAAATTGGAATAGTATACAACATGTGTATAAAACTTTGGTAATTCACTTTTGATCAAAACTGACAAGTAGTGGTTTGTAATATTGAAATATAACATTTTAGGAGTAATACACAGAGTAAAGAAACAACTCGTATTGTTAAAATTGTGTTGTGTCCAGTTTTGATCGTCTTTCCTATTATCAAGTGAATATATTTTATTTTATCAAGTGTTAAAGTATATATATATAACTGAAAAAGACAACATATAAAGAGCAAGCACACTTACGTGATTAATATTTCGAACCAATGTTCGTCATCAAGAAGAGAGTAGAAAGGAAAAACAAGATGTATGTATATATATAGAGACATTGTATTGGTCAGTGAACGCTTTCACGCCCCTACTCATGTGTATTTTTTTTCTTTTCTTTTTCTCCTCTCCTGAGGACAGCCAAGAAGCTAAAATCATCTAAAATGGTGAGTGTTAGTCTCTTTCTCGTGTTTTCTTTAAATATACATTAATTTATACGTATAGCCGTTACCTGTCTTCGGAGCGACTCACATCTATCTTTCTGATGATGAAGCCATCAAAATATAGCAGTGTGTTTCTGTGATTTGTTTTCCCTGGGTCTTTTTGTGAATACAGTATATATATAGGTGTGTTCTCTAATCGGGGTTCGGTCAATTTTCCAGGATAAAAAATCAAACTCTCGTTGCCAACGTTTCGGTTTTATTTAAAACCTTTTTCATAGGCCTACAAACAAAGGATAATAAGAAATCACATATCAACATCAAACATATACACAATATGAAAATGGATTGTTACAACTCATGAATATTACAAGCAGAAATATTTCAGAGATACATAAAACAATATTACTTACAGAAGTAAGAATTTTTTAACTAAGAAAATGAAATTTACATTATTTAAAGGAACAACAATGTTAGCCGGACAAAACCTTGGACTAGACTAATAAGATAACATTACAAATAACCTCAACACTGTTCACTCAAGGGAACTAAATAAATCAAATTTCACTAAACCTCAGCACAACACTCCAGAATAAATATTACTTAAATTAGTAATATCACTTCTATGATTAATCGAACTTAGATCCTTTTTAATATATAACATCTCAAGTGTCTTCCTTCTTTGCTCATCTTTTTCTTTTTCTATTATAGTTGTATCTTCAAAATCGAACGTGTGACCTTCGTTTATTGCATGCCCAGCTAAGGCTGTTGCGTTACTTTTATTTGTTCTTATGGAATAATTATGTTGGTACAACCTTTCTTTGAGAAAACGACTAGTTTCACCATAGTAACACTTGTCACAGTCTTTACATTTGATGGCATAAATGAGGTTACTTTGTAACTCCTTCGGTATTTTTTCTTTCAAATTTGAAAATAAAGATTTATTTTTTCTTTTATTATAAAATGCCAGTGTAACTTCAGGTACGTTTCGTTTGAACACTTTTCTAATTGATTGTGATAAGCCCTCAACATAAGGAAATTTGAATTATACTACATACCTACCTACTATATACCTACATTTGATATTATAGGAGATTTAGAAAAGATTTTTTCATCCCTAAATATGGAAAACAGTGATACAATTAGAAGCCAATGTGTAAATATAATTACAAACCACGGAAACCGATTAAATAATTTTTCAAATCGATTAAAAAGGCAAAATGCATGTATAGAAAGTTGCTATAAGAAAACTTATAAGTTTTTAAGAGAACATAGAGAAATTGTGGTTTGTAAAAGTGACAAATCTGGTAATACTGTGATAATCAAAAAAGAAGAGTATAAAGAAAAAATGAAAACTCTCTTAGAAGATAGTGAAACATATTCAATCACAAGAAGAGATCCTTCATCAACATTACGAAATAAAGTAAACAAGATAGTTGATGAACTGAAGAAGACACTATGTATAGATCTATGTCAAGCTTCGAAATTAAAATCTTACAATGGAATAGCACCAAGAATATATGGTTTAGTGAAGCTACACAAGCCAGGTTTTCCTCTCCGTCCTATCGTGTCGTTCATTGGAAGTCCAACTTATGAACTGTCTAAATATATAGAGAAATATCTTAGTTACATTACTAACAAGAATGAATTGAATGTAAAAAAAAATTCATTAGAATTCAAACAAGCCCTTTCAAATCAAATACTAAGTGATGACGTAATTATGATTTCACTAGATGTTCAGTCGTTGTTTACTAATATACCTTTAGATCTAGCATTTGATTTAGTAAATAAACAGTGGAATAAGATTAGTTCACAGGTTGGAATGTCGAAAAAGGTTTTCCTTTCTATACTGGACCTTATATGTGAAGCAAGGTATTTCACCTTTGATGGTACTATTTATAAACAAAAATATGGATTACCAATGGGATCACCAATTTCACCAGTTCTCGCAAATATAGTTATGATTGAACTATTGGAAAACAGTATCAATAAATTAGGTACGAAGGTGAAATTTATTAAATTATATGTGGACGATTTGTTTTTAATTATTGAAAAGGGAGAAGAAGAGAATGTATTAAATATATTTAATTCTTTTCATAATCGTCTACAATTCACTTGTGAAGTAGAGAAAGATGGAAATCTGCCATTCTTAGATGTGAAAGTTATAAGAGGTGAAAATGGCAATATCTTAACGGATTGGTTTAAAAAACCTACCAGTGCTGCAAGAATCCTGAACTACCATTCTTCTCATGCTATAAACCAAAAATTAAATTGCGTCCAAAATTTGGTTAAAAAAGTTATTGAAATAAGTAGTCCATGTTTTCTAAATGAAAATAAGAAAAGGGTGAAATTATTGTTACAGAAAAATTGTTATCCGAAGAACTTAGTTGAACGATATTGGTTAAGATATTTAAGACAGCAACCAGCACATTCAAATGAAGATCATGCTGAACTGGAAGTTATAAATAGGAAGTATTTCAAATTTCCTTATGTTGAGGGCTTATCACAATCAATTAGAAAAGTGTTCAAACGAAACGTACCTGAAGTTACACTGGCATTTTATAATAAAAGAAAAAATAAATCTTTATTTTCAAATTTGAAAGAAAAAATACCGAAGGAGTTACAAAGTAACCTCATTTATGCCATCAAATGTAAAGACTGTGACAAGTGTTACTATGGTGAAACTAGTCGTTTTCTCAAAGAAAGGTTGTACCAACATAATTATTCCATAAGAACAAATAAAAGTAACGCAACAGCCTTAGCTGGGCATGCAATAAACGAAGGTCACACGTTCGATTTTGAAGATACAACTATAATAGAAAAAGAAAAAGATGAGCAAAGAAGGAAGACACTTGAGATGTTATATATTAAAAAGGATCTAAGTTCGATTAATCATAGAAGTGATATTACTAATTTAAGTAATATTTATTCTGGAGTGTTGTGCTGAGGTTTAGTGAAATTTGATTTATTTAGTTCCCTTGAGTGAACAGTGTTGAGGTTATTTGTAATGTTATCTTATTAGTCTAGTCCAAGGTTTTGTCCGGCTAACATTGTTGTTCCTTTAAATAATGTAAATTTCATTTTCTTAGTTAAAAAATTCTTACTTCTGTAAGTAATATTGTTTTATGTATCTCTGAAATATTTCTGCTTGTAATATTCATGAGTTGTAACAATCCATTTTCATATTGTGTATATGTTTGATGTTGATATGTGATTTCTTATTATCCTTTGTTTGTAGGCCTATGAAAAAGGTTTTAAATAAAACCGAAACGTTGGCAACGAGAGTTTGATTTTTTATCCTGGAAAATTGACCGAACCCCGATTAGAGAACACACCTATTCTATCAAACGGTCGATATATTATTGAATCTGTTATATATATATATATATATACCATGACAAACGAAAAACGGTCCGGCAGGACAGATAACACTTAAAATAAACAGTGACACATAGACTGAAACATAACAAAAGACTCACTTTTCAATATTTCGACCGTAATGGCGGTCGTCCTCAGGAGAAGAAGTGAATTGATGGAGGGTCGACAGTCAAAATATGGTATATATATATATATATATAAAGATTTCACATAAACACGTGAAACAACAATCAATGGTTAAACCACAATAAGAAATGGGAAAACAAGACTAAGATCTTTCAACCGTAACAAGCGGTAAAGTTACTTGTTACGGTCTTTTACTTTTCCTTACTGTACTCCTTTGTTTCCCCAAACATCCCTTTCTGGACATTAGTCCTTTCCTGCGCTTTCACCTTTTTAAAATACCACTCTTCGCTCCCACTCTTCTCAACTCCTCACCAGATGTTTCCTGCATCTAGTGTTCAGTTGGGTTTTTGACCAGTTGGGTTTTTGACTCTGACGAAGACCGCTTGTTACGGTTGAAAGATCTTAGTCTTGTTTTCCCATTTCTTATTGTGGTTTAATCATTCATATATATATATATATATATATATATATATATATATTGTGAAATAACGCCCCATATTTGGCTTGTATCTGTTTCTTACACAATTTCTCCAGTTTCCGGAATTCCTTCCTCGTCTCTGCATTAAAACTATAAAGCTTATCACCAATATTGCTAGTCGACATGTTTCGAATGTACCACATTCATCATCAGGACAATAATGAGAATAATAGTAGGATTGTTAGTTTATATATATAGAGGTGGAATACTATTGGAATGTTCACAGGACATCGCCCTGTGTCATGGGGTTCTATGGGGGATTAAGGCAGGGTGGTTGGACTCACTTACTACCTGGCTAATCTGGTTTGGCCTGTTAGAAATTTTAAAATTATTTTTCTCGTACTTCACATTTCTTCTTCTCTCATGTGTAATTCCCTCCTTTCATCTATGTCTGACGCTCTTTTCTCCCATTCTTTTATTTTATCATATCCACCTAACCTACCTATAGTCATCTGCTTTTCTTTTGTTACACAAAGGTGTAGAGTTTATTACACACCACCTCTATTTCAATAATGAATTCATTATTAATCTTTTTTTCTCTCTCTTCTATTATCATTCTTAATTTCTTCAATCCTACTGAATCCATTTCTTTTCTTATTAAAACTAAGTCTTTCTAAACTCCCCTATTTCAATTCATCTGCTTTACCCTGGTATTCTCCCTCTGTCGCACACACTCACTATCTCTCTGTTTGCCTTTCTATTCCGCGTTAAAGTCTCCTCAAACGTTACAGAGACACATACATAAACAAATGTATACTGGAACAATACAACATGCAATAATGTAATATTACAATGATAATACAGTACGATAACATATCTTGAAATCTACTCACTGCTAGTGTCTTGCTTGGGCTGCGGCAGGCCAGGAGAACCCATGTAATTGACTTTCATTTCCTGCAACAAAAACTTCAACATTAGAATTATCTTTATTAATAATCAGACTTATAATAAAACTCATTGTAAGCTATTGCAGTTACTTTGCAATTAAGAATCTACCTATGGAACTGGAATCTTAACTGATATTGAAGATCATACAAGTTTTAGATTATTGTATTCATACAACTTATTATTATATCGTAGAATGCTTTTCAATATTTGGGATCAGAACTAAATTAATATTGTAAATCGTAATTTTGGGAAAGTGTTACGCTGTCCATCCATTGAAATCAACTGTTTTCAATCGATGGTTATCTTCAAGAGCAACTAACCTAAACAAAAAACTGGTCTTATATATTTATTATATATAAGTATATTATATATAATGTACATATAATTATATTAATATATGTCGTATACATTGGTATACGACTTTTTCCAACAAAGTACATAGTGTTTTATACTTCATAGAGGACCAGTGAGCTCAGTGCAACGTTCTGGCCTTTAAACTGGAAGGTGTGGTGTTCAAAACCCCACTCTGGTCCATGATTTATTCACATGGGAGCTGAATAAATCTGAGTTCGTCGTCCCTCAGAGAGGAGTAAAACCGTCGTTCCTGAGCCTATAGAATGTCAGGTACTCGTTAAAGATCTCTACTCTAAATACACTTGAGTTATGCAAAACTTAGGACTCCCAATGTAGAATCATGATAGATGCACATTGAAGTTGAAGAAGAGCATTGGGGTTCGTTACCCACCTGACCCTGGATTTATTCGCGTGAGAGGTGAATAAATCTGAGCACGCCGTCCCTCGGATATAACGTTAAGCTCGAAGTCCCGAGCCTGTATGATGTCAGGTACTCTGCAAGATCCCTGCTTTACATGCACTTGATTTACGAAAGATTTATAAACTACTCCCAATGGAAATTTTTCTTCTTTGTGAGATATTGCAAAGGGCCAATATTCGGCTTATGTGTATTCCCTTCTGATTGACAGCCAATGGAACCTAACCAGACTTTTTTTTTGGAAAAAATGAATTTTTTTTGTAACCATGAAAGATATTGTGGCCAATGAGGGCAGTATTCTTCAAAAGAAAAAAAAAGTGCCTGCGATCGACGGGAAAGGGTAATATGCAGCATTAATAACACAGTCCTCTTTCTGATCAACAAATGACGAACAAGCCTATTCGCGATGAATTTTGTATTCAGGTCTTTAACAGCTGTAAATATAGATATGAGTATATATATCCACAAGAATTGTTGACTATCTTCATCAAAAAATGAACTCTCAGAAAGCAAAGAACACATTATATAACAATTAGTAGTAATAATGTCCATCATACCTCAAAAAAGTCAAAGAGCTCACTGATTCCAGAATGCAGAGAGCAAGTGTAGGTAGGTTACCAGAAATAGTCAGTTGCTCTTGAAGATGGGAACCAAATGGACTCGAAACCGGTCGAGCTCTCCAGAGACTTTAGGAGGTGTGATGGACATTTTACTACTAATTCTAGTATTACTAACCTCAGTGGAACTAACCCAATAACTATATTATATAACTTTCTGGGAAGTGACAAAAAAGCGATGCAAATGCTTAGCCTTAAAGCAGTTGATTACTGAGAAAGTTCCAATCTCATTATAAAAATAATGTGAAAGAAATAAAGATTCATTAAACAGTAAAATACAATTAACATTTTCCCAATGTTCCATAGTGCCTTGTTACGTATAATTTACAAATAATTTTACATATAAATTATCTTACATATAATTTACAAAAAAAAAAAGACATATGTATTCTTGAAAGTCAGAAAAAAAGTTAGATTTTTCACTGCAATATTTGAGAACTCCTAGACAGAATAGGTATTAGAATTATTTAGAAATTATAGTGTAAAGTTTGGATTTGAAGCATCATCATAAGCGCGCTCACTACCTACCCATTCCTTTTAAAAAAAGATCTGCCCAATTGGCGTTTTTTTTTCTGATATACTATAGTGGTAATTTATCTGAATTTTTAATGTTAAATAAGATTATATACAGCATGTAATTTACTATATATATATACATACATAGAACATGCTAAAAAAAAGTAAATTATTTAACATCTAAATAACTACAGTTTTAATGTTTTAATGCTTTCTTAGAAAAATCAATAATATATATAACAGAATTACACTAAACTAGTCTAGTGGTTGATATTTATTGTAAAATAATGTCTTATTATAAACTAGGTCATCTCCACCCAGACAATCACATGTTCTAATAAAGAAAATATTTATTGTTGCTGTTTTCTGTATAAATGTCCTCTATAAATCAAGTAATAAATATAAATTTAAAAAAAAAATAGCCTTGATTCCCTGGAGAAACTGGAGACAGTAAGCATTGACAGTGGAATGTGTATTATCAAACTCATTGAAAATCAATTTAGCTTAATTAAGACAAAAATGAATTAATTATTATATCACTTGAAAAAATGTAAAAATATAAACAACTAGTAACAATCTTTAAAATATACTATCGCGTCATTAAATAAAATAAAACAGACAAACAATAAGAACAGATCAGTTCCCATTTAGGTAAGATGGAGTTAATGTATTATCAATTTGTATAATTTGATATCTTTTACCTGAAGATGACTCATGTTGAAATATTAAGAAGCTTCGCTATCAGATTGTTGCCTGTAGCTGTAATATAGGGTGCCCATAAAATCTGAGTACATGGCAAAAACACATGCTTTTAAAGCAAAACAATTTTATTCAATTTTGAAGATGTTAAATAATATTTTCAATGTAATTTATACTAATGATAATTAATTAGTCTGTAGTGTGTAAAATATAACCGTTATATATATATATATTAGTATATTTTGGGAGCAGACCTTCATTTAGACATGTTTTATTAAAGAGTATGCCGATCTTCATTTCCGTTCGTTTTTTATTTAATTTCCCCAGTTTTCTAAACTTGGTTTTTAACTCTTCAGGTAAACTAAACACTAACTCTCCGAAAGATTTATTCTTGAGTTCCATAGTAGTAATCGAATAATACACTCTAAACCTCAGTGACAGCCTCATAGTGTTGTAGTGAATTTTATTAACCGATGAATCGAACTGGAAAACCTGAAATTTTGGAACCTCCAAGATTTGTAACCTCCTTGTTGTCTTGATGTTGTCAATTCATTATGTTAGCAATGTAATAATTCGTAACTAGATTGTTTGTAATAATTATTGTTAGTGTTTTTTCCTTAAGTTAAGTTGTTTAATCCGTCATATTGTAAATCTCTGAAGATGGTCAAAGTGACCGAAACGTTGGAATAATTTAATGTATAGTTTGTTTGTTTTTTTTTCTTTTTTTGTAGTTAGGTTTAGAGTGTATTATTCGATTACTACTATGGAACTCAAGAATAAATCTTTCGGAGAGTTAGTGTTTAGTTTACCTGAAGAGTTAAAAACCAAGTTTAGAAAACTGGAGAAATTAAATAAAAAACGAACGTAAATGAATATCGGCATACTCTTTAATAAAAAAAAATATATATATATATCACTAAATGTAGATACGTCACTTCTGTTATTAACCATGGGTTGACCTTTTTTAATATATAGTTTTCTTTCCCCGTTTTTAAATGATATAAATATTACATTATCAGGTTAGTGCATGGAACGCAAGGGCTTTAATACTACTTTTATTTATTATTGTTGAATAAAACTGTCGGTAAATTCTTTTTTTTTTTTTCTTCAGAGAACTATATTATCCACATTATCTTACGTCCCATTATTTTGAATTAACACAATAAATGAGATTACTTTTTAATTCTTGATGTTAGAAAATAGTGATGTCTTTTCTTTAGTTATAAATTGTTAAAGTTACTTCAGGTGCATTTAGTTTAAAGACTTTTTTAATCATTCGTTAAATAATAACTCCACATCTCTTAGAAATATAGACATTTTAAAATCCTTTTATCATGATCTTTCAGATTAATGTTGAGTCATTTGAATTCTCAGGTTGTTACTTCAAAATTTTACATTAATAACACTCAAATAAGTTTTTTTAATTATTTAGGAAGCATGTTCATCTCTTTAGTTTTTTTTTCTTTTTGAATAAAATTTATACAAAATTGTCTTAGTGATTCATGTCATGATATTGATAATGTTATACTATTGTTATCGTCTTTTATAAAAGAACGGGGTTCAATAGCCATTCTGGGCCTCGATTTATTCAGAAGTAAGGTAAGTAAGTAAATATGAGCACATTGTCCCTCGGAGAGAACGCTCAACCATCTGTCACAAGTCTGTACGATGTCAAGAACTCGTTAAAGACCCCTACGGAAAATACGCTTCAGTTAGGCAAAATTTAGGACTCCCAACATAGAATGTTGATTGTGTGATGTCACAAAGAACAGTGTTCGACTTATGTGTGTTCTCTTGTTTGACTGTCACTGCAACCTAACCAAGCTCCTATTCATAACGAGAACTTTTTTGGTTTTCTTCCATTTTATTTTTTGTAAGATTTCCTTCCTGGTCTGTCTTTGATCTTAAATAATATCCAAGCCATAAGTTTATACCACCGATAGAAAGTCCAACAAAATTCTAGAAGTCCTCAAAATATTTATTGTCGTAGAATTACAATCAAGGATTTAATTTTAGACTTCTGTTATTAATCTTAGACTTTCATCTTATTGCAATACTCGTATACATATACAGTGGACATGAAAGAAAACCAGAGATTATTCAAAACAAAAAACATATAATTCAAATCATATAAAAAATTATTAAATTAATTAACTGGCTACGCATACAAACATAATTAACTTTGAATTTCTTTTAAAAAATTAGTTTTGAAACATTTAAAATAAAGTAATTTTTTTTAATTTGTAAATATTACACTTGAAAAAAACGTTCAAAAACAGTATTATATACATAAAACATAAAAACACTTACGACCTTAAAAACTGATTTTGGTATAAATTTTCAGGTTTTTTGTTAGCTTTTTATAATTTTGTCTATTTTATATTTTTCTTCCGCCCTTTGGCAGGTCCTCTCCCACCCCTCCACCCCCGACATTCCCTTTTACGTCACTGGTCTTGATATTCCAGAAAGGTGGATATTTAACATGTTTGGATGAAGATCAACAGATATATCTTTCTCAAGAGACTTATTTCTCAGTGGGTACAGTGGAATCCCTTCTTACACCTCTTATTTCAACTATTTGATCCGTCAATCTTGCTCAGTCATTCTAACTAAGGTGAATGTGACAACCCCAACTAATGCATGATGACATGTAATGTGGGCTACTCATAATCTTTAGCTGTCAGCTCATACAAAACATACTTGACATGCTCATTAAAACAAAATACCTTGCTTAGTGAAATATTACGTCTGCAATAGTGAGCCTCTGTTTCGAAATCGCTAATATCGATGTACAACACAGCGGATGAAAGATATCATTTGTTGTTTGGCGTTGATTTTTTTTTTTTTTTTTAGTCAAAAATGGGTTTTAGAAATTCAAAAATTAAAGGATTCTGTCTTCGGCTTCCTAAATAGCATACTTTTTTTATTAGGGCTATCGACATCAACTTGTGTTAGCTTACAAGTCTGCTATTCAAAGTCTCATGAACAGGAAAGCATTCGGGGTACGTTTGTGTGACCCAAGCAAGACACTTGACATGCCAAAGGGTCGCTCTTTACAATGTTATTAACACTATTAATTTTCAGGAGCACAAAAAGTGGACAACGAAAATATTAAACTATTAAGGAAATCTTACAGTCGTTTTTATGGCTGAGAAAACAAATTTTACTATCTCAGCATCTGATGCACTTCACATAGAAGCTGCTAGAAACAACTATTGAAATGCCTGCATTACTTGTACTTTGATAACTCAGTTTAATTCTCTACGAGGTTCGGTTGCATTTAAATCATCAATTGCAATTCTATACTGCACTCACTCGAATAGCTATGTAGCAGACAGTGTCAGTTGATAAAGTAGAAAAGCGAGAGTTGATAGCCAAGCAAGTGGAAGGCAGGTGCTAGCGAAAGGTGACGCGTTTGAATTCCAATTGGCAGCAAAAACTCCTGCCGAGCCGTTATGAATTATTCATTGAGCGATGCAAGCGACGCACTTAGACTGAAGCTGCTCTTCTAATTGCAAGCCGGCCTTTCGTGAAAAGTGCCTTTCAACTGCTTCTTTGCCCATCACTATTATAATCAGGCCCATATAGCAAAATCATAAAGTTAATTAAGATATATACCAATAAACCTTAGATATAGCAGAAATAACACCTTGAAATGAACGTGAAAAATATTCAAAGAGACTAACAATCTAAATTAATATTATATATTTTATCTTAATAAAACATTTAGCATATATTTTCCAACGTCCATAGGTCTGTTGAATACCCAAGTTCAAGTAAATGACCAAAGTTAAGCATCATTGGGTAAGTTCGACTGTTGGATGATTCCAGATCAATATTGAGCTACACTCTCACCTAGTATAGCACGAAAGGTCAATGACCTTATATAAATGCGCTATTGTGAACGCCATATATAACAGTTGTAAACCTGGGGCCATTACTGCTGAATTACTATGCTACAGCGAGAGGAAAGGTTAGTGAAAATTATCGAATTGTAGATAATTCAGTGAAGTGCAAGTGCTGTATTTCCGGTTTATGGTCTTAGAGTCTCAAAGTTTTAAATAAGAACCGAACGTATGAATACTTTCTAAGGCTGGATATTGAAAAAAAATTCATTAAAAGTAAATTGAGTAAACATAAAATACTTTCAAAGCTCTAAATATCTATAGAGGGCCAGGTTAGTTCAGTGGTTAAGGTACTTGCTTCTGGCCTGGTAGATATTTCGACTGTTGTGGCGGGCGGTGAATAAATCTGAGTACGTCGTCCATCGGAGAGGACATTAAGCCATTGGTCACAAGCCTGTACGATGTCAGATACTCGTTAAAGATCCCTACTCGAAATGCACTTGAGTTAGTCAAAATTTACGACTCCTAATGTACAATCAGTAGAATGACCGATCAAACAAAAAACCGGTAAACGGCTGACGTTATCACCCCATAGGTATCACTTCCTAGAGGATGAGTATAAACAATAAAATCAGATAACTACTTTAAAAAACATTATAGTTATTACTTTCCAGTTATTAATACAAAACAAATTTTAAATTAGAATAAAATTTACATTCGTGTAATATTTATCATAGTTTTGTAAAATAAAAACTGAAGAAACAAATTAATTATTATATATACATCCTCCTCCTCCCCCCTCCAGTAACCATTATAAATATATATATATATATACACTAACCTACAGTTTATCTGGACTCGGTCAGTTCTTCAAGTTCAAATTAAACTCTCATTGCCAACGTTTCGGTCTTTATTTAAAACATTTTTCATAGGCCTACAAAAACAGAGGAAATATAAGAAATAATACAATCATTCATATTGTTAGTGAGAAAACTTACAGAAGTATAAATTTTGAAACAGAAAAACTAAGTATACATTACAAATTATTTTACAAAGAAAAATAGTATGTGGATTTTAACTACAACTGTAGTCTGAATAAACACGTGACACTGAACTAAAATAACCAAGCAAGGTAGGTAACCAAATTTCAGTTCGGTGTCACTATTTCAGTTCAGTGTCACGTGTTCATTCAGACTACAGTTGTTGTTAAAATCAACATACTATTTTTCCTTGTAAAATAATTTGTAATGTATACTTAGTTTTTCTGTTCCAAAATTTATACTTCTGTAAGCTTTCTCACTAACAATATGAATGATTGTATTATTTTTTATATTTCCTCTGTTTTTGTAGGCCTATAAAAAAGGTTTTAAATAAAGACCGAAACGTTGGCAATGAGAGTTTAATTTGAACCTGAAGAACGGACCGAGTCCCAATAAACTTTAGTTTTGTTTCTATTCCACGGTCGATACTTTTAGCAATGTTTATATATATATATATAAACAGATTTCACATAAACACGTGAAACAACAATCAATGATCAAACCACAATAAGAAATGGGAAAACAAGACTAAGATCTTTCAACCGTAACAAGCGGTCTTCGTCAGAGTCAAAAACCCAACTGACAGTTGGGTTTTTGACTCTGACGAAGACCGCTTGTTACGGTTGAAAGATCTTAGTCTTGTTTTCCCATTTCTTATTGTGGTTTGATCATTTATATATATATATATATATAGCATATCTTCGCTGACCTTATTATGCCAGGATAATATCATTCAGGTATTACGTTTTACTTGTTACGATTGTTGTTCTCCAAATTGGATATTTTAATCACAGTAGTAAAACAAAGAAGTATTTAAAATCATACCGCGTATATTTGTTACCCAGGAATTCCTGGTAGTCTTGGAGTTTTACTTGGAAGACGGTCAATATCTGAAGGCGGCCGAGTGACGAAGAATCTTACGAGAAGATTTACAATCTTCCTTAATTACTATTAATAATTTCTGTGGAACCTATGATAATAATATTACACTGCAGTACTTTCGTCATATGTGATATTAAAATCAAAATTGTTTCAACTTCATGAATTACATTTGCTGAATTGATGTCTTGAAACATTCATCTGTAAACAGCACTTGAATCAATGTCATCAATTTATTAAAATACAGATAACATTAATCTTGTTTTACTTTATCGCTTTGCTTTTCATATCTTCTATATTTATGCAAATTTTAAAATCTAATATTTTTAAATATGTAAAGAACGTAAAAAAAAGTCCGAAGTCAATTTCTCCTGCTCGTAAAAAGAAAAAAAAAAATGCTGCATCTATAAACATCTGGCAAAATTATGAATCTTTTATTGACTCCAGACGTTTTTTTACAGTTTTCGTCAGCTTTTCTTGATAATATAAAACATTATTAGGTACCAACCAATAAAATAGCCCTGTCTTAAAAACACCTTCATTTCGAATGGGTAGGTCGAATTTGTGATTTATATTTCAAATTATATTGACATTCTGAAATATAAATGGTTTTACGTTTACATGAATTCTAGATATAGTCTAGAAAATGAGGAAAATTATACATCTTGTGAAATTTCAAATGATTTGGTGTTTTAATTTGAATTTATTTCTTTTAAATTTTTGTTCATATTTTTATTATGAATTGCAAAAGATGAGATTGAAAAAAAAAGTAATAGGTTTTTATTTTGAAGAGAGCGGACAGTACTGATTAGATTTCTGTAAGCACTATAAATAAAACATTGCCGACGCAGTTCGAAGTTAAATTTTTGAAGTTGATACGAGTGGATTTGTTGAAAGTAATTTACTGAGGGCTTTGAAATATGCAGCTAAATGTTACTTTCTATGCAAAAGAATATCTTTATTTCTGCTTGATGAAGAGAAAGGAAGGTAATTGTGTTTGGGCTGCTAACTGGTGACTCTGGAGATGGCTTGCTTCTATTAAACAAACGAAAAAACAATAAACAAACCCTCAACCCCTTGCAGAAAAAAGGTACAAGCTTGTTCGAGTTGGCTGGGGGGAGGGGGGGGGATTAATATATAATTGGGGCTCAAAGGGCAGCACTTTGACAGAAGCTAAAGTGCTTCCAAGGGATTTCACTGGAAGGATATTTACATATTTACATTTGCGGCGATTAAAAGGAATTTGTTATAAAGGGCTTTTTGGAGCAAGATAGACCCTTCTCTGCGAGGTCTAGGACAAATGTTGTGCTGGCCAAACGATGCCCCCTCAGTGGAATAAACCTACTGCCTTTGATTTAAATTAGAAGGGTACTCCCGGGAACAACTTCTAAAGAATGCGTTTATTTGATTAGCCACAGTTAAAAATAGTAAATAAACAAGTTACAAGCCATGCTCCAGGGCATTAGACAAGGGATACGATACCTACTCACCCCTTGGGACTCTATTTGTACTCAGCATTCTTAAGCCAGTTTGCATCAGTCTGGAATAGGAGGTTGGAGATGAAAATCCTTATATATCACCAATTTTCTAGCAGTGTGTCAAAAACCTATTTCTTCAAATAATTTTGATTAAAAAAATAAAAAAACATTTGTTTACGTGTTACTGCAACTACTCAAACTATACCTTGCTGTATGAGACACAAAGAGCAGTCTTTGAAGACCATATACACAACAAAACCCAAAAAGAGTTATCCTGTTCTTTTTGATATCCAGGTGAGAATGATAAGTATTGCTCTTTGATTTTATTCCACTATCTCTTGAACCCCAGTACACCTTCCATGACTTGGGATAGCATGTGTATGAGCTGAGATACATTCAAGCGAATATTATTTACTCATATCTCACATAGATATGCGTCTCCAGAGAAAGATACATCAGTATACCGGTGACGTCACGTAACATCACCAAAGTTTAGTTGAAATCCAACTTTCTCTCGTTGAAATGTGTATAAAGGTATCTAAACCACAATAAAATACTGAAGAATGGAGTTAACATTTTTGTAAACAAAATAAAGAAGTTTCACTTGTTAGAATCATATGATGAATTCAATGTAAATTTATTCACATTGAATTAATAATACTACTATTTTTTTCCATTCAACACCTTCATCATTCCGGATGTCAATATGTGATTAGTTATTTGCTAGGAATTTTATAATTGGTTAACAATATCTGCATAATAATACCTGCTTACCTAACTCCCTCTACATACGATTTCATGTCAGTTTTAGTGGCCTCTGTCATTACTAGTTCAAAATCAATATAACGCAGTAACTAACTATAGTAATCAACTTCTACCTACTTATGGAAATGGTTGTAAAAATGAGGTTACATTAAAGTTATTAATCAATTGGCACGATTCGATACCATGTCATCTTAACAGGTTTATGTCTCTTATTTTTCCCATTAACTAGAAAAGTATAACATAGATAAAAATACCAAATATTAGACTGCTAAAAGATTTTAAAAACTTATCTTGAGGTCAGCATACAAAAGCAGTTTTCTGTCTCGGACCATCCCGATAGCTAGATACTTGTAATATAAACATGATGACACGGTGTTCAAATGTTAATAATAATTCAACTGTCAGTTTTCTGCCTGCCACTTTTCGATTAACTAAGTAGTTGTAAAAATAACATGCACACTTGTTATTTAAAGCATCTATTTTCTATTTCTTCTGAACCTCTTTTGTGACAGACCTAATGGCCGCCTCTGCTTCTAGACAACGAGATAGTTATGTCGTTGTAGAATGAACAAGGGCATTCAATGTTCAAAATGTGTTGATTTTTCATGATACCTTTTTCGATTTGACCCTAAAACGAATAGTTCTCTGCCTGTAACTTTCCCAATAACCAGATAGTTATAAAACGTTTAAAAAGTACGCTCGATAGTCGACATGAGTTATTGATAGTATAAAAGATATTTATGCGAAGACTTGTGTTTTAATTGCGCTATTATCAGTAAATACCACATAGTAATTAATCGAACAACAAGTGAATGGGGTTGCGGTGATATGGGTTTGGATTTGGAGAAGTTTTAGTCTACAGGAAGAGGGCTTAGTGGAGGCTGTAGTAGGGCAAGAAGAAAGTTAGAGCATAATCAGCCGGAGAAAGCCACCCCTTCTCTTAGGTATAATCCCTCCAGACATTACCATAACGCGAGGTCGACCTGCATTACCCTCCCCGGCCATCTCCAATTGAACCACCCCCACCCCCTCACTACTGCTCATTAATTTTTATTATCGCTCAGACTTTCATCTCACCCCCTTCGGTGCTAATTTAATTATAGCTCGCATCATTAGCTATAACAGCCAAGGGTGAAAACCTCCCTCCAATTAAACCATTACATCTCTGCACCCCTGCGGATTAATTCACTCGCCGAATGGAACATCAAAGTAAATTAGTTACTTAATATTTATTCCGCATTGCACCTCTTTAACTATAGAGCTTGCCTGGGCTTAGAGGGATGCCAGTGCGCTGTTACCAGCCTCACACTTGGGTAATTAACTCGGATATAAACATGATGGATTGTGCCTGCAGTGGAGCCTACTCAATGGAACAAACTAATGCTCAATAGTATTAAGGTTAAAGCTCTGTCAGCATATTGCATAACTTTCCCTTTCTGTTATAAAAATGCATATGCAGCACAGAATACATGACTTTGCTAGCATAAAGCGCCCTATCAATCTGAAACTATCCAACACCTTTCTGAAATATCACAACTAACTCAATATGCATTGTAAATATAATCCTGTACGTGAACATGCATAAATACACAAACAGTGATATTCTAAAATGAACTTAAACAAACTTTAGACGAATAGTTTCCTCATTTCTACTTTTACTATTCCTTATTATGTTGTTTAACACTTTCAAACTATAACCTAAACTAATTGAGAATATAACTAACTATGCAAATGTGCCTTACTCTTTGGATTTATTCATCAGAGTCACAAATTAAGAAACATTTTGAGTTTCTACACTCAAATTTACTATAGCTTAACGAATTATCAAAGTTAGAATGAAGTTGAACTCAAATATTTTGGTTAGACTATCTCAAATTTGAAAGTTATAATAAAACGTCATTATTTTTAAAACATTAGAAAAAAATTTTAGAAGTAATAATGATTAATAATTGTAACAATCATTCAATAATATTTTTTATCAAACAACATTCATTTTCAGGACATTTACTTTCTTGGGTGATTTTCTGATTTATATAAGCGAAGTGAAGACAGTGTCGGTTGTTTTCCTTTAAGTTTAAGAAAAACTGGTGGTTAATCCTGTGGGTGAATGGCCTCGCGTTTGAGTTCTACCTGCAAGGTTATCTGCTTGTCCTTGATATGAATGACATATCTCTAAAGATCTGCTACTATTGTCAACATGAATACGAGTATATAAAGTAGTTTCAGTTTTTAGATTAGAATAGCTTCCAGAATACTCAGTTTATGATGGTTATTTCCCTCTTTAATTTGAAAGTATCATCTCTAGGGTTAATTTTACGTTGTGTTTCTGTTGCATCCATTTTGGGTGCTCCAGCCATTAAGTGCATGGTACCTTTTCGATAGGCAGGTGGTAGTCAAGCCAATATACGAGTGTTTTTGGGTTTCACAGATTTTTTGAGAAAATCTTTTTAAATTATAATCCAACACATCTATTTTAATTGATAATAATTGTTGTGTATCATTCTTACTTAATAATTTTCAACTGATTATAGATTGTTGATTAGAATTACTAAGTTCCACCTGTAGTAAATTGGCAAATTGATCTGTTACAGTAATAACACTTTCATTATAATTGTCAGAATGGATCTATAGCTATATAAAATAAATTAAGCCATTTTGTTATTGATCCTAAATGTGTTTTATAACAATCTTACAGCAGAGTTTGATAACGCTTACACAGGTTAAACTCATTAAACTAGTTAATTCCTTGGGTTTGTTGTCAAACAGGTTTATTGTGATTACTTTTAGTAAAGTCGAGTATTCACTTGCGCTCTGACTCCGTTTTAGAACAGGTCCAACCAGATTAGCCTTGTGGATAAAGTGTCCAACCACACGCCCTTATCTCCCTATTGTACTCATCTAGGTTAAGATAGGTACAGTGGCAATCCCACACGGGAACACAAATAGGCCGAACATTGGCCCTTTGTGATACTAAGCAATAAAGACAAAGTCCTTATTGGGAGTACTGCATTTTTTCTAACTCAAGTGTATTTAGAGTAGGAATCTTCAACGAATACCTCACATAGTACAAGCTCAAGACCTACAGCTTAACATCCTCCTGAGGGACGACACATTCATATTTATTCACCTCCCGCGTCAATAAATCGTGGGTTAGAGTGAGTGTTGAATCCCTGACCAACTAGTCCAGAGGCGAGCACGTTATCACTGGACTAACCTGGCCCCCTTATGCTCATCTAACATACAAAACCAAAGAAGTATACTTCCAAATCACCAAAACCTTAAACTTCATGCACTGTTTATGGGTGAAGTATCACTTTAAACATGTCGACCTGTAACATAGTGCTTCACACACTTTTAACAAAGAAAGATTTCCATAAACATAGAAAACGTTTACACTAAATATGTCACGCTTCAGTGAATATTTACATATTTCCACACTTAGTTAACTATATATATAGCTAATTTCGCTTGAAAATTCAGGAACTGTATATTACTGATTTTGAAATCAGACATACAATTTTTTAAATGCATGTATTCAAGAAGAACTGCTCCCAACTTTTATTAATATATATATATATTTGGTTGCCGGGTCGGTTACTTGCCGTTGCGTCTACAACATGCTTGGTCTTCCTTTCTCTTTTTTCTTCAAGAAGGATTGCCTGAAAATTTGAGTTTATAAGTGTGTTTCTTTACCCTGTGTGTTACTCTTCTTCAATGTTGAACTCGTATAATTATATATATATATATATATATATTATATTATGGATTAACTAGTGCAAATTGATTGCTGAGAGGTTGGCCGTGCTGACAGACAAATTTGCATATTGATTTGACTAGGCCTGATGGATTGGCAGAGGCCAGAGGGAAATGGCTGTTCGCTACACGAGTGCCGCATCCTCTACCCCCTCGCGTCACCTTCCAATCACTACTCCATCGGGTAGAAAACAAACTCAACATGCCTAATCAACGCAATCTTCCTCAACGAAAACCTCATTCTTCACACAGTCAGTCATCTATATTCCTTCAAGCATACACATCGCTTTTACCTGCCTTCAGCTTGCAAAATATTCACAAAAAGTATTTAAAAAAAAAATTGGTAACCATAAATGTTATTAATAATTTAGAAAATTTATTAATAGAATGTGATATTTATATTCGTATTTAATCAACTGTATGATAATTTTTATTAATATTCAATTTGTGAATATGATTCTAATTATTGGGAAATACGTTTTATTATTATAGAAGTCAAAAAAAAGAAGTTTTTTATGATTTCTACATGTGACTATCACAATACAAATATCTATAGGAAATATGATAACAACAAAGTTTAAAATAGATCAGTATTTTATATGTCTCTATCAGATCTTTATCAGTAACAACGGACATAATAATTCTATAAATACCGCATGCATATAGAGGAGTACCTAAATAGTGGATAGCCTTAGGTCAATCAGCACTTTAAAATGAAATACAATTTTTTATTTGTTAGTACTTTAAACTGGATACTTTTATTTCTACTTGAAGGAAATGAAATGGTTGTAGTAAATTCTTGAACACTGTTACTGTTCTAGTATCAGTCCTGTTTCAAGAATAGGCTCTTGTCAACGACTCGCTCACGTAATAGTCTGTAAATCACTGCCTCTTTTTTTTCTGTCAGCTGTCCGTATTTTACTTTACTATTAGTAAATATGAATACTGTTAGTATTAATTAGTATTAATACTATTAGTAAATGATTAAGAATCATTCACAGATTCGATCTCAAGGTTTTGACAGATTCACCTGTTTTGAGTTTTCATAACGGAATTTTTTAGGATTTGTCGTTGATGTGTGTGTATGTGTAGGTGCGCGTATGTCCGCTCTACAAGTCATACCAGTTAATGGATCACGTTTTTTTTTTATTTTAAAACGTCATTAAAACGATATAAGCAAACATGAAATAAACTTATGTTCTATGATACTCTCCAAATATTTAATGAAACATATTTCTATGAAACATATTTAATTGTCAAGTATATATTCATTGTGTCTACAAGGACTATAGTATTTTTGGTTAATATCAAAGCATAGGAAAGGTACTTTTTTTATGTTTTATAGTGTACGACTACTAATTGTAAGCCAATTGTCGGGAAATTTTTATAAACTTAAAATGTATAATTTCATATTGCCATACTATGAATATTTCAAGCTAACAATATTAATAGAATTATACTACATTAAGACGGTTGATTTTGTCAAGCAAGTTTTAAAGATGGTGTTTACCAGTAAACTGTCAGCGCTTTAATTGGTTTCGGAATTCATTAATTACCAAGGGAAACCAATGATCTTTATAAAGGTCGAATTGCCGACCCCGGTAGTGGTGTTAAGACAATAAACAATGTTAAGAAGGTTGATTTTGTCAGGCTGTTCAGCAAGTCTTAAATATGATAGTTTACGAGTCAATTTGTAGCGCAATGTTTGTCTCCACAATGATTTGCAAAGCAAAAACAAAAAATAAACCTCAACAGTTGCTATTCACAAATTCATAGTACACATGTCCCAATACCACTTCCATACAAAAACAATTTTACAAATCTTTACTAATTAAAAAATTAGCTCTGTCAATAGATTTTCCACTAGGAACAATATATACATATATTTTTTATTCCTCCTTTGACTAAGTCTACTTGAAGCAATCAGAATTAACTTTTAATCCTGCTTTGGGAATACTAAACAAACGAGCTCCTAATCTCACCATTCCCTTTGCTTTTCTGCCTTTAATCAACATTTCATAAATCCCTCCCACCAGGACACTCCACAAACACAAACCTCTCTTTTCATCTTAATTTCTTTGATAAATTTTTGATCATTGCATTTCAGCAATTTCAAAACATTTTTCCTAAATAATAAATCGCTGGTATTAATGTGAATGCTAATTAATAAAGAACTATGAAATGATCTAAATGCCTTACTGGATTATACATTATTTTTAATTGAAAAATTAAAATGTTAGAAGTTGAACAAATATATTTATTTTTTAATATTTAGTATGCATATACATATATATTATATAACACTAGCAGAAGTACCCGACGTTGCTCGGGAATAAAGAGAAGAAATGATAGACAGAATAGTAATTTTTATTTCTAACATATATTTCTTCATAATTAGACAAAGATATACAATATCATATTTAAGACAACTGTATGAGACATTCATATTTTCAATTATCTTGAAAGCAAATCGTACATTTCACAATCCTTTACAATACTTTACAATACTTCTCTGTAAACTATATTCTTAGTTTTGCCTTGTGGTACATATATGAACAGATTTGATTTAATTCCAACTCTTGAGCAGCCAACATAAAGTTGACCATGTGAGAAACAATGTTCTTTCAAGTGTAAGCCTGCTACTTTCAGAGTCTGACCTTGAGACTTATTAATAGTCATGGCAAAATATAACTTTATTGGAAATTGCAGCCTCTTGAATTGAATTACAGAATCAGTTGGTGATATTGGTATCCTGGGTATGAAAACTGATTCTCCTGCTGCACATCCAGATAGAATTATTGCTTCAATAACATGAGGCATCATTTTTTTGATAACAAATCTAGTCCCATTACAAAGCTTAGGTGGATCTAAATTTCTAAGTAACATTATTGGGGCACCAATTTTAAGTTCTAATTTATGAGAAGGCAGACCAGACATCTCCAAAGAATTCAAAAATTCAACTGGATAATTCACTGCTTCATTTGGATCAATAACAGTGTCAATAGATTTGTAATTCATGGTGCCTCCCTCCAGGGAATTAATTAGCTGAGAATTGATTGAATTCACTGTAGAATTTTGAGGTGCTAGAATAGCCCTTTCACACAACCACTTCTCAGACTTGAAATTTTCTTGTAGATTTGGAAACACATTACAAATCAGATCAGTTTCTGTTTTCACTATTGTACTTATTCTTGATGGATCTAATAAACCATCATTATCCAATGGTGCAGTTCCTCCTCCAAGGGCCAATAAATCTTCTGCAAATTGCTTAGACAATCGGTCTCTTTGCAAATATTCTCTCATATTTGTTTGGAGTTTAAGATTCTTCACATTCCTCCACAATCTTGAAGACTTTAAGCAAGCTTTTATTTCATCTACTTTTGTACCTTTTGGGATCACTGGGAGAGTTTGTCTAAAATCACCAGACAAAACTAAAGTTATTCCTCCCATTGGCAAGTCATTTTCTCTGATATCTTTCAAAGTTCTATCAACAGCTTCCAGAGCTTTCTTGTGTGCCATAGTACATTCATCCCAGATGATAAGACTACATTTTTTGAGAACTTGGGCAATATTTGAACTTTTAGTAATATTGCAAAAAGGATTTTCATTACTGGACAAATCTATGGGAAGCTTGAATGTAGAGTGGGCTGTTCTTCCATTAGGCAAAAGTGTAGCTGCTATTCCTGAAGATGCAACAGCCAGAGCAATTCTTCCTTTCTGCCTTGCTTTAGCTAGTACCAATTTAGTCACAAAAGTTTTCCCAGTACCACCTGGAGCATTCAAGAAGAAAATGCCTCCATGATTCTTTTGAACTGAATCTAAAATTTCCACATAAACTCTATTTTGCTCTGGTAAGAGCTTTGGCTCATTTTCATTAATGAATCTGGTTAGAGCTTCTATGTCATAAGAGGTTTCTGTTAACATTTCTCTGCTTAATCCACTTTCATTGTTTCTGATGGGTTTAGGAAGACCATAAATTTGAAGTTAATTCTCTCCCATAGTGAGAACTTTATTTTCTATGTCAATCAATGACTCATTGTAGATTTGATCATTGTAAGTAAATTCAATTTCTGGAAATTGTAACTGCATTTCATAATGATAATCTTCTGTTAAATCATCCTTGTACTTTGTCCAAAGTCTGACAGGATCACTAACATTGCATGCATTGAGAAGCATTGCAAAAAGTGTTCTTAGTCCAGAAGGAGAAGTTGATACTGAGGCCTCTGAAAGTGTAGCATCCCATTGAGCATCATCTTCAAGCAATCCTCTCTGCAAGCAAGCTTCTCTGTAAGTTGGATACACAATCCCATTCACTGTTCTAAGGTCATTAAATGAGGTTGGACCTTTCACTTCAAATAATAACATTCTGAGGAAAAAGCATTGTAAAGTAGACTCTCTGTCCATTTTCTAGATGGACAGAGAGGTGAACAACTGTTGGATAATGATCATGCATAAGAAATCCAAATATTCTCCAGCATGCCTCAAAAATTAAATGGTTAACACAATAAAAAGGTTTAAAGATATTTGGAATGACGCGGAGAACTAAACTAGGAGTATAATTGGCGCCTTTTTAGAATGATTCAGCTCTACTGTTCCTCTAATCAATGCCATCTGAATTAATTCATTTTAAAATAGTCCCCTTCTCCCAATGTTGCTAATATAAGCATTAATTTAAAGAAAGGGAACGTATTTAATTATTTACATTTTTCTGCTTAAATACAATGTGAAACTACTTATTGTGTGTGTGTGTGTGTGTGTGTGTGTGTTTTGTTAGCAAAACACACACACACTTTTCGTTTTAGGCTTGTACTAAGGGAATGTGGTTTGTGTAAGCCAGGGATGCGCAAAGGTTTTTGTCTATGGTTGATGTGGGATCCCCCCACTGGGAGCCCTTAGTGTAAGCCAGGGATGCGCAAAGGTTTTTGTCTATGGTTGATGTGGGCTCCCAGTGGGGGGATGGTGCTTTGCAAAGTGGCCTAAAACCTTCCTTATTACCACATGTGGCCACATGTAAAATTTCAGAAAGATTCGTCAAGTCTGTGAGGAATGCATAGAGGACAAACGGACATACAAACATACAGACGAACAAAATTATTGGTGCTTTGCAAAGTGGCCTAAAACCTTCCTTATTACTACATGTGGCCACATGTAAAATTTCAGAAAGATTCGTCAAGTCTGTGAGGAATGCATAGAGGACAAACGGGCATACAAACATACAGACGAACAAAATTATATATTAGATATATATAATAAAATTTTGTACACACAATTTGTGGTACAAGAAATTATGCAACAATAATATTATTATTCTTTAATAATTGTTATTTTATGTGAATGTACGTATACGAGGTTTCATCATGCCTTGACCTGTTCTGAAATTCATAGACAACTCCCGAGTTCCAAATCCATTTATGTTTAAGAAGAACGAAGTAAAGACAATAATAAAAACATGTGTATGCACGCTCGTACGAATCTGGATCTATATACCTATATTTTAAAATACAGAAAATATGTACAATCGGATTTTAAACAATTGGAATTAAACAGAAAACAAAATACTAAATAGTCATACGACGGTTTTATAAGTTCAGTTATTTAAGCTGACTTAACGGGTCGTACTTTCAATCTGTAAGCTACTCATAAACAAAAAAAATCTTAACTACATATTGACTAGTTTTCTATGTAGGACTTTTCATAAATATCTACATTTAAATCCATAAGTGCTTTTAGTCTTAAATAACTGATTATTTATAGAGTCACCCAGTTGACTCAGTTCTACAGTTTAGTTTATACAACTTGGTACTGTTGCGTGCAATAAGCCATGAGTAGTGGAACAGTGCCCAGCAGATCCTGCCAAACACCTCTGCTTTATAAAGCATCATGAAACTAAATTGCTACACTGATTTCGTTTAGTGGGGAAGCCAAATGCATAAATCAAAACAGCTTATGACTTAATATAGGGAAGGATATAGATGTTTTGATAGCTACAGTTTGTAATATCTCTAGCTGAAAGGACGTGCAAAGGCAATTCGATTGAAGAAGAGACTCGAAGGAACTAAATATTTGAGTTGTATTTTTAATGTTCTATCTTAGTGGCGGTTTTTTTTTTTTTTTCTAGAAAGCTTTCCCCCATGTAAAGTAATATTACATGAGGTTTCGTCGAGTGCGAGTGGTCTTTAGGAAAAACAAGGTCGTCTGGCTCAAGTTCATAACAAGATTGGGAGTGGTGTCTCAGTTACAAAGATTACTTCATCTTGTAGTCTTGCATTAAACATAAGCCCGCCCTAGATTGCAACTTAACAAGTCTCCTGTCTCCTCCCCTCTCCTCTTATCAGATTTGCTTCATTTAGCTAACACCATTACACTACGTCCCAAGAGCAGCCATATTCACCAAAAACTTCCAATGCACATATATATATATATATATATATTTTTTTATTTCAACTTTTCATGTATTTTCTCTAACTAATTTACTCCACAAAACCTTTTTTCTTTTTTTATCAAACCACAAGTATCTGCACCTTTGCAGCTTATAATCAGAATATCCTCACCGTATAACCCACCTCTATTCTGCATAATTAAAAGACTAATCTCCATTTTTTTCCCTTCACTCTGATCCATTTTAGGAACCCATCTATTTCATTGTATTATTGAAATACGTTACTACAATTCCGAGTTTTATACTGTGATGTATACATTGATTTTTATTTCACACGATACGTTATCAAATCGATTCAACATATTGGACACTCGGTGTCATGTCCTTATCTCTGGACATCCCTCTTTTCTAATCCTCTACTGATGACGAATTTCATTTTAAATATCTACTGTAGCCAGCTATTGTTTAGGTCTGTGTTTTGTTCACATTAGTTATTATATATTCATTAACAAGATTTAATTCATTCGAGAAACCATTATTTGGAAAAACACTCCAAATATAGGGTTTAGGTTTTCATTTGACCACAAACCATTACAGTTATGTTTTTGTTTGCGTATTCACTATCAAAGTTATAATACCGGTTTAAGTTTTATTTTGCGTTATCACCATTAATGATGCAGTACCGTTTTACATTTTCATTATCAAGGCTGTAATTACAGTTTTCCGTTTTTTTTTTAATATTTCCCATAAAGACTAAAATTTAACTATATTATAAATTGTATTATACAGATAGAATTTTGGAGTAGTCTATTTTCAACATTGACATAAGAATATCATTGACAATAAATGTAATTTATTCGATAATTTCAATATGCCAATATCTATTTTACTAGTCATTAGGAATACATAGCCTTAGTAAGATTGCCACCACTATGACGTTTATGTCCGGGGGGGGGGGGGGGGTGGCAAATATAAGACCCCATGAATAAATATATCATGACGATTAATCATGGTCATGGTAATAAATTATGGAATGGAATAAATCATGATATAAATATATAAGACCATAAATCATGAATGGTCCTATGATTTATTTACACAATCAATTATGTAATTATGGAATCATGAATGAAAAATTTGCATACTTTTTTTAGTTTAACTCTGTTTACTACTTTTACTTTATAACGAAAATATTACAATAATAATGTAAAAAAAATGTGATGTCCCTTCTTAACAATAAGTTTATAATAGCTTAATGTACCCGCTCAAAATATTTTTTTAGAAAATGTTACTATTTTTATTCCTGAAGACTAGTTCATTAGTTACTTGATTATTACTACTAATTTACATATTTCTTCTATTATATTATTTTGTTTTCTGCTAGTTAGTTGATTCACTTTATTATTTATTTACGTAGGTTGCCCTTATGTTTTTTTTTCATATTTGTGCTGTAAATATGATATTTAAACTTCCTTAGGTAATGATTCCTACTGAGCTGTGATTCTAATGTGTAGGTCACGCCTCTAAAAGTCTAGAGGGCATTACAAATCACCTGGGATTGATTTGAAACATAATATTGATAGCATACACATCACTTATAAAACAATGGTAAGTGAAATAACCAATAGCCCTAAGACACTCTCATGCATGTCAAAAGAAAATCAAATAGCCCATGATTTGATAAAAGAACATTAAAAAATGTCATTTATATTCACTTTATTGTGATTTACTATAATTATTATTTATCAATAATAAAGTTATTTATTTAATTGATTTATTATTTATAAATTTATTTAAATAATAAATTTAGTTATTTATTATAATTCATTTATAATTATTTATGGTATTATAAATGATGTCATAATTTTATGGTATATATACAATTTTGGTTATGAATATAAATTATAATAGTTTTTATCTTATATTTGAATTTTAAGAAATTTTGAATGACTGGGTAATTAGCGAAAATACTCTACAATACAGAACGCATATACAATTGTTATTTTCCAGAAAAAAATTGAAAATACTTCTGCTTTTAGCTACAGTGAACAGTTTTAGCATGAATGAAGTTCGTCGAACAGTTTTATTCAATTACTACATATGCATATAAATCAATTTTCTGTCTGTTTTGAGTCAGCTGATATCATAAAAATTGGCTTAAATGACATTCATGAATGGAAAGCGTTTACATTCCTGTATATTTTACTGATTATGTTTTTAGCATAAAAAAATCATGAAAAATAAATTTATATACCGTGAATATGGGTTATTTGGACCCTAGGGGGTTACTTGAGCCCATTACAGTAAAATGATAAAATCTGGTTTGGTACTTATTGGTTGAAGACTTGTACCTAGTTCCTCGTTTCTCCGCTAGGTAAAAGCACTCTGCAGTCTTAAGTTAAAGAAATGTTCGTATACAGGAAGTCTCGTTTTTGGTATTTTCTTTTGATAACTTAACAGATTGCACTCCTTGTGTTGAGACAAATTATGAGGCTCAAGGGTAATAGCCTCTTAAGCAACTCTAATGAATAATTCTGTCCAACAGTGGGACAGATCATTAGACCAACATAAGATAATTTATTTACACAATGAATTATGTAATTATAGAATTATGAATGTAAAATTACATAATTATTTGGTTTAATTCTGTTTACAAATTCCACTTTTTAAAAAAATATTGTACTAATGATCTAAAAAAAACTTTATATCCTTTCTTAACAATAAGTTTATAATAGCTTAATGTACTTTCTCAAATATTGATTAAAACCAATAAGTCACAAAAGATATAAATATAAGCAATTGGTGACAAAATATGCATATGAAATATGTTAAAAAGAGGTGACTTTAGATAAATTTTGTTTACACACAGTCAAACATAAATGTTATCGGAAATAATTTTTCTTGTGACGTGTTCTACAGAACAAAACGTCAAAAACCTATAGAAGTGCAAAGTTGGAATATAGCATTTGATTATAGTTTGACATTCACCTCCCAGCAATCTGTTATTCTTATCAAGTCCTTTGCTATAACTTCTCTTACTTAAAAATTTTTTGTTGTTTAACACTTTTGTAGTAATGAATAAAGAAATGTAAATTAATAAACAGTAGTGATTAAATTACTTTTTCCAATCCTCTGCATCATAATTTCATGTATACCATTTAGTTTATAATTATATAAATTATAATAGTTTCATCTGATATTTCAATTTTAATAAATTCTGATTGTCTTTATCGAAGTAAGTATCGAAGGTAATTATCGAAAACACTCAACAATACAGAACGGATGAACAATTATTTGAAACAAAAAAAAATGTGTCGAAATAATTATTATTAATATTTTTTATGTGAGTAATGCTGGCTTCAAGTTGAAATAAACGACGAAATATATTAAATACAAGCAAATCTTTAATGGCACAGAGGTTAGTGAAGTTAATATCATTTTAAAAGTCTAATTTTACTCGTGAAACAGTTTGCCGGCTACAAGACCGATTCACGAGTCAGAAGGCACTTTCATAGTAACATGACGAATTAAGTATATCATATTAAACGGGAATGAGTTTAATATGATGAATTAACTACGAATGTAATATTTCTTTTATATTGAATCGTTAACAGTGTGAAGAAACGCATGATATTTCAACAATATATTTTTAAAATTACTTACGTATCTGCCACAGTAATATCAATAAATTATTAGCGTTACTATTTTTATTAATTAGTCTATTATTCTTTTTAATACAATATTATTATGACCTGCTGAAACGGTTGCGGCAATAACAATACATTTTTAACATATGTCATGACGAGGTAATATTATCTATACGTAACTATTTATTTGTGAATAAATTATATTTCAATATAAAAAACATTTTATCGTTATATATTTTAAAAGACTCTCCTGATATTGAGACAAAACAGATAGTGATTATTTTATTTTATCTTAATTATGGAAAAAAAAATACCAATACGGCTAATTTATTGAAACCATTGGAAGATTTATTAGCATTTAGGGAAAAAAGGAGGGAACATGGCTTTAAGTAAGGTTAGAAAAAAAATATTAAACTGAATATTAATAGAAATCAAAGAGATTAACATTAAGTAAGTCGTAAGTTGTGCCGTCACATACTATACAGTGTTTACTTGGAAATCATCAAAAAAATTCTCTAGATAAACAAGTCTGATTGAGCAAAATAAAACGTTTCTAACTCGTAGTGTTTATTCTTCAGGTGTATTTACTTTTAGTAAGATGATAGTAACGGGAATCAGTTTCACACTTATGTATAAACATTATGAATAGATAAAGCTCAATATCAATAAAACGTGTTTACAATGCCTTACTCTGTTAAAGAAAGATGTTCCGGCGAATAATTTGTTGATAATTTGAAATACATTTAAGTAATTCTTTCCATTTAATAAGGTAATAGCCACAAAGTTATCACAAATGGAATGTGTGAGATTGTTGGCAGGTAAGGTAAAATTAATACTGTCTTCAATTGGTATAATGCAAAACAAAATCCAGTTTGTTCTACTGAAACTAATCAAAGTGAATGAGAATGTATATGTGTTTTTCTAAGAATGTTAAAATCAACAATAATTTCATATCATTGCCTTTTATTATGAGCAGTTATATTTGAATGAGAAGACGGTGATAGTTCAGACTTAACAGAGAGGAAAGCAGGCAGCTGACAAGAGGCCTCCACAGTAATGAGCAGTGTACTCCTGGTTCTGCTCTCTGACTCCTCTAAAGATTACTAGACAGCGTTAGACATACGAGAAGACAAAAAGGGTACCTAACACACTTGTCTTATAATCAGAAATTAATATGAAACCTGCTTCAGGCAAAATGTTATTTTGGTATTAGAATTATTTCTTAATATTTAAATTGAATGTTTAGTGTTCATTTAAGTAATGCGTAGCGGTAATTAATAGTAACAATCTAAAAAATGAATGACTCTGAAGATGGTCAAGAAGACCGAAACATATCATTTCTAAGAAATAAATTATTCGGAGAATAGTGTTTTTAGTACCGGAAAGATTCAAAGTAAGTGTGAGAAAACTTCAATATTAGTCTACTGCCAATAATTAAAACAATTACAGGAATGTTAAATTATACAATGTTAAAACATAAGTATATTTTAAGAAATAAACTACTGATAATCATAAATTGAACCTTTTTAATCTGATATTAAAATTTAGTATCACGAAAATAAAAAAAATCATTTTAGACAAGCAAATAAGTTTTTCCAATCTTTACTGTAAAGAAGATAAGAAAATAATATCTCACTAAACGTAAATGTACTGGGACTTACAACATAAATTGAAGTTAACATTACGTTTTTTGTGTTTAGTGTACATCTTCATTTTTTTATCAACTTTAATAATATAGTTTATAATATTATTCCAGAATGTGGTAAATATAACGGTCTCAATCATTACTAAAAACATTAAATTGATATAGGAACTGGACTGAAATATCCTGACTCCTGTGCTATATGACAGAGATATTGCATATTTAAACACCATAAAACATTCAAGACGACAGTATTAAAAGCTATAAATATTATTCTTCCTTACTTTGTGATGGGAAAACTAGAAACTGTTAATGAATAATACGTTTTGAATAAGCTTAATGAATACAGTGAACATTATTAATTTCAATTTTAAGTTTAAACACCCTTAGTCATGAAAGGAAGAAGTGACTTTATGGCAAAGAAGTCCCAACGGATAGTGTATACATAGGATAGTGTATTTAGTGTATACATAGGATAGTGTATTTAGTGTATTCATAGGATAGTGTATTTAGTGTATACATAGGATAGTGTATTTAGTGTATTCATAGGATAGTGTATTTAGTGTATACATAGGATAGTGTATTTAGTGTATACATAGGATAATGTATACATAGGATATTGTATTTAGTGTATACATAGGATAGTGTATTTAGTGATACATAGGAGAGTGTATTTAGTGTACACATAGGATAGTGTATTTAGTTTATACATAGGATAGTGTATTTAGTGTATACATGGGATAGTGTATACATAGGATAGTGTATACATAGGATAGTGTATTTAGTGTATACATAGGATAGTGTATTTAGGAGGCCATCACCCCAGCTAGCCATTGATTACTCAACCTAATAGGAACAACATGCAGAATTAAGTTTTTTACTACCGCAGCATCTCAGAAACACTAGAAGGCTACTTGAAAAGTTCATAAAAAAAGTAATCTAAGCAGAAAGTTGAACTCAGTTTTTAAATACAAATAGCAAGAAGGCATATTTAAAGATTTCACATAAACACATGAAATATCAATCAATTATCAAACCACAAATTCATCATATTGATTGGACAGGAGCTAAATTTATTCGCCATGAAAAGTCGATGTTGTTAAGAAATATTATTGAATCGTCTCTAATTAAATTTAATAGATCAAATATTATAAACATTAGTAACGGTCTCTTCAAACATGACACTTTCGTTACGAGGGCAATAGCCTCTTCTAAGAGGGTTGACAGCTAGCGGATGGTTTTTTACTTTTTCTTACTGTACTCCTTTGTTTCCCCAAACAACCCTTTCTGGGCATTTGTCCTTTCGTGCACATTCACTCTTTTAAAATAAACTCTTCCCTCCCACTCTTCGCAACCCCTCACCAGATGTTTTCTGCATCTAGTGTTTTAGTTGGGTTTTCAACTCTGACGAAGACCGCTTGTTACGGTTGAAAGATCTTAGTCTTGTTTTCCCATTTCATATTGTGGTTTGATTATTGATTGTTGTTTCATGTGTTTATGTGTAATCTTTTTGATTATATTTTCGATTAATATTTTTGATTATATAAAAGTATTAAACGTGAATAATTATTTTTATTATCACCTTTAATAAATTATTAAAGGTGAGATTATAAATACCACCGGACTCCAATTCCCTGGGAGAGTTTTTTATTAACATATTGCCCACGTTATTACGATTAGGAAACACTATATTAAAATCAATTTGTTTGTCTAGTCTTGGAAGGGAGTCCAATGACTACTGATAGGGCAAAACTATAGAATTTGACAATGAACGGGGCTCTGTTGAAGTATTAGAGAAAGTTTTTTTAGCACCCTTCAAAGCTAAATCGATATAAGAGGAGG
Organism: Hermatobates lingyangjiaoensis; assembly: GCA_026182355.1. NCBI lineage: Eukaryota > Metazoa > Arthropoda > Insecta > Hemiptera > Hermatobatidae > Hermatobates > Hermatobates lingyangjiaoensis. The sequence continues at coordinate 829,934 of JAPFBL010000020.1, forward strand.
GGTATTTTAATGATTGGGCAATTGACTTAATGTTGTTAATCTCTTCATTAAGGAATTCAGGAGAGCACACTTTTAACGTACTACAAAACATATTTCTAATAACAGAAATTTTAACATTTTTTGGATGGGAAGAAAAGTGAACATATGCAAGTACATTCGTAAGTTTTCTATATACTCTAAAGCGTAACTCTTTAGGTAACCTATGGATCAGGACATCTAAGAAGGGCAAATTACCACTTACTTCTTCTTCCATTGTGAATTTGATTGTCGGCACTAATTAATTTAATTTTATTAGGAAAGCATCTTTATTTATAGAATTGGGAGAGATGCATAGTATATCGTTAACATATCTATACCATTTAACATGTCTATGCAATATTGAGCGTAATATTTTAGTAGCAAAGAATTCCATGCATAAATTACTTAGGGGAGGGGACAAGTAGTTACCTATTGCAATCCCAAATTTTTTTAAATACTTTTTAATTTTTTTTCAACAATTTTTCAACCGTGACAAATAGTCTTAGTCAGAGTCAAATCAGTTGAGATTGGATTCAGACGAAGACCGCTTATACTTTGACCACCGTGTCATCAGGTAGAAATATAGTAGAAAGTTTTTTTTTTTGATCTCTTATATGTGTTTTCTTTTAGTCAAATTAGTTTATATAGTTCGTGGAATCGTGTTATATCATTGCTGATATTGGAATAAGGGGAACGACCGGCAGACTTGGGAGACTTACTCTTAGTACACTATTCTTGAAAAATGGAAGGCAATCATTAGATTATTAGAAAAACTATCTATAGTCATATTGGGGAATTTCAAGAATAACGTCTCTACACCAAAATAAAACTTTAATATGAAAGCTAACAACGCGTTTCGAACACATACGCGTTCGAAAAATGAACTTTTTTTGGATGTAAACTTGAAGAAGAACACTACGTGTTAGAAACGCGTTGTTAGCTTTCATATTGAACTCTATTTTTTGGTACAGAGACTTCATTTTTGAAATCCTAAAATATGAGTAAATACCAAACTATAACAGATTGCCACTAGTAATGAACTATCTGTTAAGATGAAAATTAGTACAATTGTAATTGTACAATTCACACAATTAGTGAAATTTCTTGGCACTGGGACTGTTTTATCATGGGATTACTAACAGTATGGTTTTGCTAATAGATTATTATAAATACTTTCTCGTCTAGTTTAATCCATTTTACATTACATTTCAGAATATACAAAGCATATTCCAAAGCCATGGATTAGTAAATCCTGGGAGTTTTAATTTAATAAACCAATAAATTATTTAATTGGAATGTATAATTTGAATTCAAAATCAATATGTTTAGTTTAATTTTAATAAACTGTCTCCCGAGTTTTATACTTAAGTATAAAAATGGACTGCATTGTGAAATCAGCTATTATTATTTAAGTAATTATAAAAACGATTTAGGTCTATGAATTTAATCTGTTATGGTTAAAGAAATATCAACTATATTAAAACCGATTAGACTGTTTAATTAATTATTCTTAATTGTTAATTACGAATTAGTTACATCAGTTTATTACAAATTAAGTAGATGTGGAGCTATTGGATTCGTACTGAACACAGTCAAGTACAATAGGGACTGAAAGCAATACTTAAACGACGAAAGTAACAAAAAGTGAAAAAAGATTACAAGCGAAGAAAGGAGATTTTCTAGCAAAGTCAAAGAAAGCATTTAACAATTAACTGGAAATGACATTCCAGGTGGAACAAATAATGAGAAAGAGATACCGGACATTCTCAAAACACATAAGCATTCCCTAGATATTTTCTTCAAGTGGAAAAACATTTGTCAACTTTTCAATTGATTTAAAAAAAAATACGAATTTTTTTATTTGAGACTAAATTAAGTATAATCTAAGTGGAATGAATAATGCGTTAGGTTCCACAACAGTGTTCTGATAATAAGGCTAAGATGATTCTTGGAACCCTGTCATCGACGAAGAAAGCTATTTTTTCAATATTCGCTTACTGACGGAGGGAGGGGGCAAGAAAAAATGAAATAAATAATTACAATAACAACTAATATAAATGAAGAAGAACATTTTAAAAATAAAAAAAAATATAAACAATTAATAAAAACAAACTATAAATGAAAAATTAATTTGAAGGAAATTTTTAAAACAGACTGAATAAATAATAATAAGGAATAAATAACAATTGAGGTTCAGTCCAGTTGAAATATTGAATAGTGGCCTCTGTTAAGTTTTTTTCTATGCCTCACAGTATATTTTAAGTGTATATATATATATATATATATATACCACAATTAAAAGAAACGGTCCAGCGGACTTTTTTAAATAAAATAAATTCAAAACGAAGGAAACACACAGAAAGACACAGACATAACTCACATCGATATTTCGACCATCGTCGTTATCAGAAGGTGTGAAGAGCGAAGAGCGAAGAGTCCCGCAGGAAGACAGGGCAGCGACTGTCGCTGGAAGGAAAGTTCTTCCTGGGCAGGAAGAGTCGCTGCCCTGTCTTCTTGCGGGACTCTTCGCTCTTCGCTCTTCACACTTCCTGATGACGACGATGGTCGAAATATCGATGTGAGTTATGTCTGTGTCTTTCTGTGTGTTTCCTTCGTTTTGAATTTATTTTATATATATATATAAGTTACGCGTGTCCGGGTAATGAATAGGTTTTTAAAAAAAAAGGAATTTAAATAAACTAGCTCGCACGTGATTGAAGACAAGAATCGAGTTTATTAGTCAGCTCCTTCTGTTTATAGGAGAGGCAATGTTGATACGGACTTCAACCCTCTAGTCTCTCGCGGGCGGCCGGCATTACTGCCCCCTCCCAGTCCTTATCAACAATGCTCTCCGTACAAGTGTCTGAGTTATATCATAAAATAACAAAACAAAACTTGACTCTAACATAAGAAATGAATATAATGTTTTAACATTCAAAAATAAAATGACGTCCACACAAGTAACTGAATTAACATTGTTTATAGAAATTACAGAAATAACAAAAGATGAACTTCTATCATTATTTGTACAAAACAAAAATAACAAAATTAACAAAGGTAAACATAACTACAAAGGTAACATAACTACACTATATCGTTCGCACCATTGGTGGGATTTTCCTTCTCACCCGTCGCAGTTCCTGAAAATGAACTATTTCTTGTTTCAGGGTGTCCGTTCCTATCCTCCATATCTGTGCTCTGTACCGTGGTAACGTTGCGAGTACTTCGTAAGGCCCTACGTATCTCGGGTCCGATTTCCTTCGCTTCTGCCTATTCAGTTTATATACGAAGTCCCCTTCTTGTATCAACCCTACTGCTTCTTCTGCTTTCCTTTGATTATATTGCTGGGTCCATCTTTCTTTTGTTGCTTTGACTCTATTATGTAACCTTTGTGGATCCGCTTCCTTTTTCCGCAATTCAAATGGTGTTGCCTCTGTGGTCGAGTGAATACTACTGTTGTATGCTAGGACCGCTCTGGCCATTGCCACATGACCCTTTATGTTTTTTGCATCAGCCAATAACTGCAAGTGTTCCGTTAGAGTGTTATGTAGTCTCTCTATTGCTCCGTGGGACCTTGGATGACCCGGTGTACACCAATGGGGGTTTATATTGAATTCTTTTAACAGGGTTTTTATTTTAACGTTGTTGAACTCTCGCCCTCTGTCCATATAGATCGTTCTCGGGCAGTCAAACGTGGCCAAATACGACAGCAATGCCTCTTCTGTACTTTCACTTGATTTGCTTGTTAGTGGCCATGCTGAGGCTAACTTCGTTAGTCGATCTATTGTTGTTAAATATTTGTTTCCGTCGTATGTAAATATATCAATTTCTAGCTCCTCAAAGGGTCCCTCGGGCGTCTGACTTTGTAATAATGGAGGTACAAGTGGTACTCTTTCATACTTCCTCCTTTTGCATATTTCACAGTCCTTTATCACTTGGGCTATCCTCTTGCCCATTTGGAGCCAGTAATGCGACCTCTGTAGATGTTTAAGGGTCTCTGTGACACCACGATGGTTGGTTTTTCCCCTGTGATAATTTAGGATGACCTCTTTCTGCTGCTCTTCGTCTTCTACCGTTTCTACCTGGTTCTTACAGATTATGAAATGAGCTCCTTGTCTCAGCTCTCTTTCCTGAATTAGTCGGAGTAGTCTATTTTCAAGTTCTTGTGATTCTATAAAGAAATGGTATACCTTTCCTGGCACTGTTAGTTGGTTTATGACTGTACTTAATTGTTCGTTGTTCGCTTTCGTTCCTCCTGTAATAATATTTATTTTTAAGTGGCCATATTTGTGCAATTGGGTGTTTATTATTTCTTCTGTGTCGTCTTTTATAATTATTTGATTTCTCTTGTTGTTTATTATATCCTGACTAATCTCAGCTTCCGGTCCATTTCGTTGTTCTTGGTCTTCATCTGCGTCTGGTGTCCAGTTGGCGAAGAACTCTCGCACGTCCCTGGAGGTACTTGGCTCTCTCGTACTACTTCTCGTAATGACGTTGACGTTTCTGGACAAACAGTCGGCTACTTGATTATCAACGCCCTTTACGTGCTGGACCCTGAAGTTGTATGCAGCTATCCTTTCTTTCCACTTTGCTATCCGGGCTGACGTCTCCTTTAAATTCCCGATCCACATTAGGGGCCTATGATCTGTTCTAATAGTGAACTCAGCCGCAAAAAGGAAGGTCGGAAATGTTCTACAGTCCACACTATGCCTAACATTTCCCTTTCTATTGTGCTATACCTTTTTTCTGCTGGTGATAATTTTCTGCTGGCGTAGGCTATTGGTCGCTCTCCCTGGATAGTTTCCTGCATCAAGACTCCCCCGATAGCTTCTTGACTGGCATCTGTCATTACAATGAATGGTTTGTTTAGGTCAGGAAATTGGAGCAACAGCGGGCCCCGCAACGCCTTCTTACACTGCTCCACTGCTTCTCTTAGATCTTCTGTTTGTATAAACTTCTTTCCTTTCTTTAAACTGTCCGTCAAGGGGTTCGTGATTGCTGCAAAGTCCTTTACGTACCTTCTATAGAAACCTATCATACCTAGAAAAGCCCTGATGTCTTTGGGTCCCTTTGGATAGGGTAATCGATCTATTGCTTCAACCTTCTTAGGGTCGGGTCTTACTCCTTCACCTGAGATAAGGTGCCCCATAAATCTAACCTCTTTTTGATATAAGCGGGTTTTATCCATCGCTACCTTTAAGCCAAAGTCCCTTATTCTTTTCAGCACCCTTGTAACATGTTCCTTATGCTCTTCTATTGACTTACTGAACACTATGATGTCATCCATGTAGATTTGCGTAAAGTCTTCTCCCAGTCCTTCAAGCAGTTCATCCATGAGGCGTTGGAACGTGGAAGGCGCATTCTTTAGGCCAAAGGGCATCCTCAAAAATTCGAAGTGGCCTCTATCGAACGTAAAGGCCGTCTTCTCGACATCTCTCGGGTGCATCCTAATCTGGTGATACCCGGCCTTGAGGTCGAAGGTACTGAATACAGTTGCTCCTGCCATATGGTCGAGTATGTCTTCTATCCTTGGCAGAGGGTATCTTTCAAGCTTAGTGTACTTATTTAACTCTCTAAAATCTACTACCAACCGGTATTTAGGGGGTTTACCCTCCTCGACCTTTTTCGGGACCAGCCAAATAGGGCTCGAAAATTGCGACTTAGACCTCTGTATTATGCCCTGGTCCAGCATTTCCTTTATTTGCTCCTGCATTATCTTTTTCAATTGGTGTGGGTACCTTCTAGGTTTCACGTAAACAACTGTACCTTCAGGGAGTTCTATTTGGTGTTTGACCCTACCTGTAGCTGATAACCTCTGTCCTTCACTATAGAATACTTTTTCAAATTCTTTCATTAATTCACTCACCTGATGTTCTCCTGGTATCACTTTTCCACAGTTTACCGTTATTCTCTTCCCTGGTTTAACTCTCCCTTCCACGAAGTATTTCCTTTTTCCTAGTTTAATGTCCCACTTCCCTCTTTTACACTCAGGTTTTGCATTGATTCTCTCCAAAAAGTCGCACCCTAGAATAACTCCATATTTCTGGGTCTCTAAGTGGGTCACATGCACTTTCATCTCCAAGGTCTCTCCTATTAATTCTCCCATCTCTACCTGTAATTCGCCTACCAGGCTCTTCCTTCCTGCCATGGTGACCAAGGTGCAGTTGCACGGTGTCAGCCCTGAATAATTGTCCATCCTTTTTGCCACTTCATTGTCCATAATTGTGCTATCTGACCCTGTATCTACCAAACACTTAGTCTTCCATTTGGGAAAAAAAAATATAGGGAGCTTACCTCTTATGCTATTCCTCTGTTGCTCGCCTATATACCTCTCGCCTAACCTTCAATCCTTCTTCCTCTTCTCTCGACTAGCGATCCTCCCACCACGAGTCTCTTCCAGTGAAGGCCACTTCCCTCGCTCGTACCAGCGCTCGTGTCGTTCTATCGATGTCTCTTGCTCCGACCCTGTTGACTCTGATGAGCTCCCGTCCTCTGAAGAGCCTTCCCATTTTTGTCTTCTCCTGCCCCACATCTTCTCCCGCCGGGTTGTGTTAACTTCCATGGGCTCATCTCTTGGTGCTGGTCTATACTGTGTCGTTCGTGGTCTCTCCTTGCGATATAAATACGGACACTCTCGCGCGAAGTGACCGAGTTCACCACACTCCCAACATCCTCTTCTTACTGGCTTCTCTCTTCGCGTGTAGCCTCCCACTGCCTCATAGCTGTTCCTCCTGGCTTGAGATCTTCTCTCTTCAAAGCGTCCCCGTGGCTTCCTCTCCTGTGAATACCTCCCTTGTCCTCGATCCTCATAGGCTCTTGCTCTGAATTGCCTATCCTGAGGTACTCTCCTCCTGGTCACAACTGCCCATCCTCCTTCTGACTTCCCTCTGTATATAACACCGTTATCTTCTCGGTCCATTTCTTCCTCCCGGATGGCATTAATTGTCTCCTCGAGACTAGTGGGCTTCATGATACGGAGGGCCATTCTCACTCGTTCTGGAGCTGCCTTGAGGAGAATTTCACTGGCTATCTCTCCATATATCGTCGTTCTCCATTTCGCTTCTTGACTGTCTGTGCACTTTTCATTTATCTTCATAGTTAATTTCCTTGTCGCATCCCCCAATCTGCGCCCGAACTCAGCGCAGGTCTCACCATTCTCCTTCCGCATTTCAAAAATTTTTAGCGCACTTCTAGCTACAGGCTTTGCGGCTCCAGCATATCTGTCCTTAAGGGCTGCTCGCACCGCACTCCACTCCGCACAAAACGTAAGTCCTAACTCCAGCATCACCGTAAGGCTGACCCTGGCGAGGAAGTAGGTCTTGATGTTCTTGTCTGTAGCTGGGTCTAGTTGAGTTGTGACTAACTGCTCGTTGATGGAGTCCATTCTCTCTATGAACAAGTCCAACTCTCGAGCATCACCCTCGAACCTCTTTATCGAATCTAATAGGTTCATCAGGTACCCTGCTTTTGCTACTCTCGCTTGTTCTATTTTCACTGCGAGCCTAACATCGGCTCCTGTTGTCTGTTTATTCGTCATGTTGGTTTCTACACTGGACACAACACTACACTATTAAACAGTTGGCGAATGATCCCGGGTTTCGGCACCAGTTACGCGTGTCCGGGTAATGAATAGGTTTTTAAAAAAAAAGGAATTTAAATAAACTAGCTCGCACGTGATTGAAGACAAGAATCGAGTTTATTAGTCAGCTCCTTCTGTTTATAGGAGAGGCAATGTTGATACGGACTTCAACCCTCTAGTCTCTCGCGGGCGGCCGGCATTACTTATATATAAATTATATTTATATATTTATATATAAATTATATTTATATATTTATATATAAATATAAAGTATATATTTATATAGTATAATATATTATAAATATACGTATAAATTTCGCGCTCCATCCTTCGACGTGAAGAAATCTCTCTCACTTCGTTCTCTCTTCTACTCTTCTAGTCTACTCCTGATGACGAACAACAGTTCGAAATATTGAAAATTCAGTAAGTGTGCTTTTTAATCCTTTTTCTGTGTCCTGCTTTGTGTAATTTAAAGTTATATATATGTATACTGGAACTGCTTTTCTCATTTCTTTTCTAGATGAATCTAAGTTGAATGAGCGTTGAAGATAAAGTTTTATTAAAGTTTTATTATATGAAGTTAATGGGTAAAGCCGCTATGAGTAATAACTTACTAGGGAGAGAATTTGGTAAAGCAGTCATTACTCCCTTCTTGATAAGTGACAGCAGGAGTTGTTTTGCTTGGTCGAGATGACATTTTTTCCCTTCCTAGAGACTAAAAGGAGAATAAGTGGCTGTTATTGGAGATAAGGCAGGAATGCAAATGTCTTAAGGCTTTGGGTTTGAAGCAGCATCAGCAGCCTAAGGCAGTCCAACTTGTGCCTTGTGATAACATCGACCCCGAGGCAAGTACTTCAAAAACTACTGATAACGCCTTTGCTTTAGCTCAAACCATATTTTTCTTCTGAAACCGTACTGAGATTTTTTTTTCCAGAATAATAGCTCATTCAACTTCACTGTTCAATTATGGTTTGCTGTTGATTATCTGAACAACTATTAATTTTACAAAACTTTTCTCAACAATATTAAACATATTTGATGTGAGATACTTCACTTTTGGTTAAAGTCATTTAGGTCAGTTTTCCAGGCTCTGAAGTGCCCAAGTTTCGATGTTTGTTTAATAACAATTTCATAAACAGAAGTAGGAATTTATTGAAATAAGAAAACTATGAACTATTTCATTACTGTACGGCTAACGATGTTAATAGTGCTAAGCCTTCCATTAGCTTAATGGAAAACTTAATAGTACTATTAAGTTATAATGGGTAGTCCTGAAATGAGAGAACTTTCATAATTATCTAATTCACTTACTACTTACTTCTGCCTATTAAAAATTATTAAAATGAGAACCAAAACGTCAGCATTTCAGAGTTTCATTTCAACCTGATAAACTAACCTAGTTCCAATTTATTTCACTCTACTTTTAATTATAATAATCTATTAAGTTTACTTTCCTTTTCAATTATGTTTAATAGCAAAGTTCACTGCCTCGTACCTACAAACAGCAAGAGGATCGGTATAGCTTTACTTCATAATATCACCCGATTTATACAAATACAAAAGTAAAACATAAACAATCAACTGAAAAACAGAAGATTTTAAAACTACTTGGATCTATATAAATGAACGGAAGACCTTTCCTATTAATCTTTGAATCACCTACCACCTACCAACAGTTCAGACAAATATTGTTGTCCACTTAGCCAATCAATATTCTTTATATTACTTATGTAATTCTGAAATTTAGGAATAGATTATTTATATCCTAATATTATGAGGGTTAGAGTGGAAAGATGTCTGATATTTAAAAAGAGTTGTGTAAAAGGAGTAATGAGAGTGTTATTTAACAATATTGTTGATCCAGTTAAGAAACACGAACCAGTTAAATAAGGTTATATTTTAAATAATATATGTATATGAAGTTTGAACCACAATAAAAAAAAAAATGGAAAACAATAGAAATAAATGTTCTGAGACCTTTCAAATTATGTCATCAGAGAACAAACAAAGTAAAAACTCTCAGTTGTTACTTTTTGGTTGTCTGGTGAAATTTGGTTATTTCAGTTCAGTGTCATGTGTTCATTCAGACTGAAGTTGTTGTTTTCTTTGTAAAATAATTTGTAATATAATACTTAGTTTTTCTGTTTCAAAATGTATACTTCTGTAAGTTTTCTCACTAACCTATAGTCAAAATTACTATTGTAATTTTTTAATTGTAACTAATTGCAGTTTTATGTATGTTTGATTTTTGAATGATTGTATTATTTCTTATATTTCCTCTGTTTTTATAGGCCTATGAAAAAGGTTTTAAATAAAGACCGAAACTTTGGCAATGAGAGTTTAATTTGAACCTGAAGAACTGATCGAGTTCCGATAAACTTTATTTTTATATATATATATCTATATATATATTAGTATATCTTGGGAGCAGACCTTCATTTAGACAAGTTTTATTAAAGAGTATGCCAATCTTCATTTTCGTTCGTTTTTTATTTAATTTCTCCAGTTTTCTAAACTTGGTTTTTAACTCTTCGGGTAAACTAAACACTAACTCTCCGAAAGATTTATTCTTGAGTTCCATAGTAGTAATCGAATACTTTGGAACTTTGGAACCTCCAAGATTTGTAACCTCCTTGTTGTCTTGATGTTTTCTATTCATTATGTTAGCTATGTAATAATTCGCGACTAGATTGTTTGTAATAATTATTGTTAGTGTTTTTCCTTAAGTTAAGTTGTTTAATCGTCATATTGTAAATCCCTGAAGATGGTCAAAGTGACCGAAACGTTGGAATAATTTAATGTATAGTTTGTTTGTTTTTAGTTAGGTTTAGAGTGTATTATTCGATTACTACTATGGAACTCAAGAATAAATCTTTCGGAGAGTTAGTGTTTAGTTTACCCGAAGAGTTAAAAACCAAGTTTAGAAAACTGGAGAAATTAAATAAAAAACGAACGAAAATGAAGATTGGCATACTCTTTATATATATATATATATATATATATATATATATATATATATAAATACTGTGTGCTAAGTTAAATTTTCCAGACTGGTGTAAAGTTTTCTTTCTGAAGAAATTTTTTTTTCTCTGTAGAGAATTTAAAAAAAAATGATTGAACAGAAAATTAATAATCTGACCTCTGTTCTAGTGTAAAATAGTCTACAACTATGTCAAAGTGATCACAAATAATCACCTCGATTGTAATCATCCTGATTTCAAGGACGTGAATGCTGATTCCTCGAAAATTAACTGTATTACCAGTAAATAAATTCACTCTCAGGTTAGTACCTGAGGGTGTCGAAGGATACAAGGTACCTATGGATATCTGAATACAAGGAGTACAGGGAATGAGGCGGTGAGAGGTAGAACAAAACTTCTACGGCTTGAGTCCTTTTTGCATGAGACACCTACTCGTAACCTTTTGTCAGGACGAAGTTGAGGAGTTGACGAAAAGGAGAGATCATTCCAACATAACATAACTTTGTAGGAATATTACAAAATCTTAGTATACTGACATCATTCTTTTATGTACTATTCAAACAAGTTGAAAAGAAAGTTTTTCGCATAATGCAGACTCTGTATCGTTTAGGCTTTTGAACATTTCATCATACTCTATGTGAATCCAAGGCAAAGAGTTTAAAGATTTTGTTGAATGATACCTAAAACCAATAAAAGTAAAAGATACCTCCCTGAGAACAATTATGAAGTTCATTAAAGAAAATGAAATATAACATTAATTTTAGAAAGAAGAAAATCATAAAATAGTTCAACATAGTTCTTTTCGATTGGTTTATTACTAATTATCGACATGTTTCAGTGATGGTTCACCATCATCAGGATAAAAAATTAAAATTAAGCCTATAAAACTATACTAAACTAAAATATTGATATACAAACATTAAACTTGCAGGTTACTCATCACACAGGCTGTTGGTTGCGGGTTGTGAATAAATGTATGTATTCAAGATGGACTGTTTCCAAATTTTACTGATATATATATATATATATATATAGTTCACAAAGAAAAGAGAAAAACAGATAAAAACACACACAAAAAAGACTCAAAACGATATTTCGAAAATGGTTTTAAAATAAAACCGAAGCTTTGGCAATGAGAGTTTGATTTTTGAACCTAGAAAATTTGACCGAACATCTATTCTATCAAACGGTCGATATGTTATTGAATCTTTATATATATATATATATATATATAAAATCAAGTCAGTTGGGTTTTTGACTCTGACGAAGACCGCTTGTTACGGTTGAAAGATCTTAGTCTTGTTTTCCCATTTCTTATTGTGGTTTGATCATACATATATATATATATATATAGGTATTCAGAAACCTTGAAAAACTAGTGAAGAAAATGACATCAGCGAAATACGGTCAGCTGTTCAACGAAATATATATATATATATATATAAAGATTTCACATACACGTGAAATAACAATCAATGATCAAACCACAATAAGAAATGGGAAAACAAGACTAAGATCTTTCAATTGGGTTTTTGACTCTGATGAATACCGCTTGTTACGGTTGAAAGATCTTAGTCTTGTTTTCCCATTTCTTATTGTGTTTGATCATATTTATATATATATAGGTACATATATATTAGTATACGTGGGCTATCTCTCAGATAGATAGGTTTCGTTGAACACGATAGAGTATTTCCTCTGGATAATTTTCCTTGCAACTTTTTCCAGTTTGCGAAAGATTCTTTTTTCTTTGTTAGAACAATGGTTTATGTATGTCGACGCGTTTCGACTGTCGGCTGCAGTCATTTTCAAGACATGGTATGGGTTAAGATTGGGTGGGTTATATGGTAAAAGGGGTGAAAGAAGCGGAGCAATAGGGTTGCAGGTAGAGGTTTAGGTGTTGTTGGTCTGAGTACTGGGCGGGGACTGGCTATTGTCTTGTCGGGTGGCTCGTGGCGTGGCATTCCAGTGTGCTGCCTGTTGATCAGGCGGTCCTTTTCCATTATTTTTAGGGCTTCGTATATTTGTAGCCTGACTGGATTGTTAACTTGTTTTAAGATGGTTGTGTTCTGTACCAGGTCCTGGCGGGTGAGTTTCATCTTGTGCACCTGGGTGGTGTGTTTCTTGATGGCTCCTGCCTGTAGATGGATTGTCAGCCGCCGCGACAGTGTGGTCGATGTCATACCAATGTATTTTGAGTTGGCTAGGAGCTCGCAATCTCCCACTCCCATGGTGCAGCTATATTGGTACAGGACATTGGTCTTTTACAGCTCTGCGGTGACGGTGTCCGGGCTATTTTTTGTTATTATGTTTGCGGTGGTTTTACTTTTGTAGTATATGTGTAGTTGGAGGCGTTCATTATCATTTCTACACTTGACGTTCCTGTGGATTATCTGCTTCAAAGCCCGTTCGTCCTCTTTGTACGCTTCAGTGTACTGGTTCTTGTAGTACACTTTATGGACCGTGCTGCTTGTGTCAGTAGTTTGATTGGCGATGCTGGTCCTTGTTTTGAGGTAGGCATTGACTACTCTGTCGACGGATGCGTTTCTGTAGTCGTTGTTGAAGAATGTTTGTCGTAGTTGTGTGATTCTTCCATGAAATAGCTGCCACGTTGATGACGTCTTGTAGGTCCTGTGCACTAGGGCATGAATCGTGCCCGTTTTATAGCATTCGGGACACTCGCTTTTTTCATTTATATATATCCCTTCGCCTGGTGGTTTCTGGTATACAGATGTTGTATAACTTGAATTCTTTCACCACTTTTACAATATAACCCACCCAACCTTACCCCATACCATGTGTTGAAAATGACTGCAGCCGAAAGTCGAAACGCGTCGACATACATAAGCCGTTGTTCTAACAACGAAAAAAGGATCTTTCGCAAACTGGAAAAAGTTGCAAGGAAAATTATCCAGAGGAAATATATATATATATATATATATATATATATATATTATATATATATATATATTGAAAAATCTTTGGTTTTCTTTGATGACGACTATACTTTTATATATATATATATATATATATATATATATATATATATATATATATACATATATATTGTTAAATAACGCCCCATATTTGGCTTGTATCTGCTTCTTACACAATTTCTCCAGTTTCCGGAATTCCTTCCTCGTCTCTTCATTAATATAATATAATTAAACATATTTAATATATGGTTAATATATGTTTAAATGAAGGACTGCTTCCAACTTTTACAAATATATATATATATATATATTTGCATGGAGACGTTCTTCTTGATTTCTTCGGAGACATTGATAGAAGAAGCATTAAACACCGCATGCGATTGGTTGACTATACTAGACAGCCCAACCAGTCACCCGGCCTCTCATGGCTACTCGGCCGATTGGTCATCACTATTCACAGGGGCATCGAATTACTGCATACTCTTTCTCTCTCTCCCTCTCTCTCTATCTCTCTCTCTCTCCTCTAACACACTTAGATAGCTTCCTAGTTTTTAATTAACATCCATCCTTCATATAGACACCAACAAGGTAGATTATATTAACTTAGGTTCATTAGCCTTAATTAGTATTAGTTTGTACCTGATGATCAAGTATAACGGTCGAAAGCTTGTAGTTCTTGATTAGTTACAGTTTTGTTTTCGTACTATTTTATTCCCGTAGTTGTTAATTTCTGTATAGTTAGTATAATATATGTATCATATTTAGTAGAATAAGTGTAGTTATTAGAAGTTTTTCCTAAAGTGGTTTAAGTTGTTTTGTGTTTTACTTCAAGGTTATTGTGAGTGTTCATGTTCTGGTATATACCTTCTTTGGTATATACCAGAGTCAAATCGCAGAATGATAAGGAAACTAGAGTTTATACATACTTTTCAATCATTTAAATACTCCCACTGTTACATTAAAGAAACTTTCAATGGTTTTAAACAAACTTTCTACTAGGTAGAAACAGAAACTCGGTTGATATCAAATGACATAATTCATGTTACTACAACATGAATCATTAGACCAACATCCTGGGCTTGCTCACAATCTTGACTTTAACATAGCTTATTCTAATGGTTATAGCGTAGGTAACTTTTTAATTAAATACTCCCCTAGGAAACCGGACTAGTAGTGATATTTATAAAATTCTGTGTAAATATGCATATACCAGACTAGTAAATCATTAATATTGCGTGTCAAACACCAATACTCCGTAATTACAGGTGAACAATTTAGTGCTTTATTTTTGCATATTAATAATAAAAATTATAATATAAATTAGACAGTAGCTGAAATAATTGCATAAGAAAGATAATATTGGAAAAAATATTTTTAAATAAAAGCAATTTTTTAAATTAAATTTAACAGATCAAATGATATAAGCATTATTAATTGTTTATTCAAGCTAGTTTGAATGAGACTCTGCCGAATGCCCCTTGTTTTGATTGGCAGATCATAAGCCCTATACCTAAATTTCTTTTTGTGGTGTAGATGATGATATTGAAATATTTATTTCACAATAAACACGTGAAATAACAATCAACGTTCAAACGACAATAACAAATGAGAAAAAAGACTAAAATATTTCAACTGTAACAAGCTGTAATCGTCAGTTGAGTTGGGATTTGACTCCAACGAAGACCGCTTGTTATAGTTAAAAGATCTTAGTCTTTTTTATCATTTTTGAATGTAGTTTGGGTGTTGATAAATATGTGTGCCAACCAAAATGAAACTGTCCAGGAGAAGGACAAATCAAATTATTTAGAAGAGACGCTTAAAAAGTACTGACACATTAACTCATATTTCGACATCTCGTCGTCATTTGGAAAGGAGACGTCATTTAATATTCCTAGTTGCCAACATACACAGGAAAGGGAAAGGAGGAAATTAAAGTAACTAATAAGAGAAGTTATTAAATATAAATATAGAGAAGGTAACACATCAAAAATAAATAATCACCAATCATAGTCATATTTTTAACAAAAAAAATCTATTGTTTTTGTAAAAAAATAACAACCGGGTAGAGATTGAATCCCGGTGACGATCTAACACCAAGTAACCATATAGGCACCTCGTCTGAAGCATTTAACGTAACATATTCACTTTCTTTCCCTTCCATTTTCACATTCCTTAGGGAGGAATTGACACATCAGCAGTCATTAAAGCTAAGTCCGTAGGAATTTACACGGTTTGTAATAGAAAGGATGATGCTGCGTTGATGGACGAGGGCTCTAGGACAATAGACATGCAATATCTCTTAGGTAAATCCAAGTTGATATAATTTCATTAAATATTATAAATTAAATATATATATATATATATATATATATATATACCGAAGTTACATTAAGAGCTCCTGAGGAAGCATACATATGCTTGCTTGCTGCTCGTTCCTCCCCTGGACTGAACCAAAACCGTTAATTATTATTATAATTATTTTAAAAAGTTTTTTTAATTTGTTATCTCTTAATTGTTTATGTTGTTATTATGTTTTTATTCGTTTTTTTACTTTTTAATTTGGCTTTTCACTTCCTTTCCCTCCCTTCTCGCTGGGTAGTTGTAGTGGGGGTACTGACTAACGGTTGTGCTGCTACTGTTCGTGTTCAGTCACCGCTCTGCCGTCCTGCGGGACTTTTCGTCTCCTGATGATGACGATGGTCGAAATATAGAAGTGAGTTATTCCTGTGTCTATTTGTGTGTTATCTCTTTTTTTTAATGGTTTATATATATATATATATATATATATATATATATGTTTTATTAAAGAGTATGCCGATCTTCATTTCCGTTCGTTTTTTATTTAATTTCTCCAGTTCTCTAAACTTGGTTTTTAACTCTTCAGGTAAACTAAACACTAACTCTCCGAAAGATTTATTCTTGAGTTCCATAGTAGTAATCGAATAATACACTCTAAACCTAACTAAAAACAAACAAACTATTAAATTTTTAGTTAGGTTTAGAGTGCATTATTCGATTACTACTATGGAACTCAAGAATAAATCTTTCGGAGAGTTAGTGTTTAGTTTACCTGAAGAGTTAAAAACCAAGTTTAGAGAACTGGAGAAATTAAATAAAAAACGAACGGAAATGAAGATCGGCATACTCTTTAATAAAACAGGTTTAAATGAAGGTCTGCTCCCAAAATATACTAATATATATATATATATTCACTGTTTTGTTATTGAGGGCTAGGTCAAATAAAAGAAAATAAACTCCTTTCTAGGCCGACGTTTCGATGTATTTGTACATCATCTTCAGGGCTAAAATTAGAGTAAGATTATAATACATTTATCAAAACAATCTACAACTCACATAGAGAAATAACACACACTTTTGTTACAACCAACAGATACATACAAAAGGTTATTTTATAATCAGAGTTGTTGAGTACACATCTATTTAAAAGTATCAGACAAAAGGAAATTAGTTTTACCTTGGAAAGTGTGCTACTGGTTATTTTAGTTACATAAGAATTAATTGGTTATAAATCCGAAAAACACTACTTGTTAATTCATTTATCATTTCCACAAAACAAGGCGGGTGAACATATGAAGGTTACATGAAGAAAGGTTAGTTTATGACTTAAGGATATATATATATATATATATATATATAATGTACTATTCGTTCTATACTTATATTTATTAATAATTTTTTCGTACCTTTTTTCTCTTTCACTTCCCTGTTGGAAGCACTGACATCGCTACAAGATTGAAGGATTTTTTTAGTGTTTCTACTCTTTAAGGGAACATATCTCCTCTCCTGATGACAACGTTTGTCAGAATAACAAGGCGAACTGCCACAGTTCATTTTATGTGCTCTTTTTATGTGTATATTAACAACTCAAAATTGGCCATGATGTCTTAACACACTTGGAGATATACATTTAGAGATATAGCACATTTGTGTTACACTCTAACATTCTTACTCTGTAATTTAATATATGTGTACATTTACGGGATTTCAACCTCTATTCAATAGGTCTTTGATTTCCCTATCACTGTTATGTGTATATATAACCTTTTAAATATCTTGAATATTTCTTTTAAAGACTATCGCGTGAATGCATGATTTCATATATATGTAAAATAATAACGAAAACTATTCATAAAAAAAAACACCGAAATTACTCAATCCTATATTTCTAGAATGGTCGTGATCTAGAAGTAAAGTGCCCTGAAGAGAGGCAGACTAGTGACTGAAGTCCCGCAGCACTACCGTTACACAGTCAGTGATGCCACCACAACAAGAGAGGGAAGAACACAAAAAAGAAACAATAAGCCAATAGGAAAAAAATAATAATGATATTACTATAATGAAGAGCATCAAAATAAAATAATTTGATGATGATAATAATATAAAATAATTATGATTGTTAAAATGATTACTGCAATGAACCTAATTATGAAATAGCTAATTATGAAATAGCTATTATCATAATTATTTAATTTTTTTACCGATTAAAAAGATAATAGGGCCTTGGTCCAGGAGTTAATCTAGCTGCAAGTTAGCATATATGTGCTTCTTCTGGAGCGATGAAAGTAGCATCAATATTATTATCAGCAATACGTTTCAGAATTTGAACATGAAACAGTCATTACATCTGAGAATTTGGAAGTTCGCGTAAATAGCTCAGGTTGCTTGCTATATTGACGTGCTCAAGGCTTATGACAATCCATACGAAGGCACAGATTAACTGAAGCCAAATCAACGTAAAAGAAGTCACACTGTGTGAAATTCATCCGGTAAACGCAATTTCAAGAAGTAAAGGAGCTGTTGGCAAAGTATATCAAATGATGGTATCAGAATGTATGTGAAATAATATAATTTACATGAGTACCTATATGTGTCCAAGTGATGTGGACACAACATACATGTATCAACATACATGAGTATGTGTGTTGACTTATATGATTTACGTAAGTGCCTATATGTGTCAAGTGATGATATGAGTATGTGTGACCAGTCATATATTTTACACGTGTACCTATGTGTGTCTAGTGATGGCATCAGTATGTGTGCCCAGTCATATAATTTACACGTGTACCTATGTGTGACAAGTGATGACATGAGTATGTGTGCCCAGTCATATAATTTACACGTGTACCTATGTGTGACAAGTGATGACATGAGTATGTGTGCCCAGTTATATAAATTACATAAGTTCCTATGCGTGTCAAGTGATGACATGAGTGTGTGTGTCGAGTCATATAATTTACATAAGTGCCTATATGTGTCAAGTGATGACATGAATATGGGTGCCCCGTCATTTAATTTATACGTGTGCCTATGTGTGTCTAGTGATGGCATCAGTATGTGTGCCCAGTCATATAATTTACACGTGTACCTATGTGTGACAAGTGATGACATGAGTATGTGTGCCCAGTCATATAATTTACACGTGTACCTATGTGTGACAAGTGATGACATGAGTATGTCTGCCCAGTCATATAATTTACACGTGTACCTATGTGTGACAAGTGATGACATGAGTATGTCTGCCCAGTCATATAATTTACACGTGTACCTATGTGTGACAAGTGATGACATGAGTATGTCTGCCCAGTCATATAATTTACACGTGTACCTATGTGTGACAAGTGATGACATGAGTATGTCTGCCCAGTCATATAATTTACACGTGTACCTATGTGTGACAAGTGATGACATGAGTATGTCTGCCCAGTCATATAATTTACACGTGTACCTATGTGTGACAAGTGATGACATGAGTATGTCTGCCCAGTCATATAATTTACACGTGTACCTATGTGTGACAAGTGATGACATGAGTATGTCTGCCCAGTCATATAATTTACACGTGTACCTATGTGTGACAAGTGATGACATGAGTATGTCTGCCCAGTCATATAATTTACACGTGTACCTATGTGTGACAAGTGATGACATGAGTATGTCTGCCCAGTTATATAAATTACATAAGTGCCTATGCGTGTCAAGTGATGACATGAGTATGTCTGCCCAGTCATATAAATTACACGTGTACCTATGTGTGACAAGTGATGACATGAGTATGTGTGCCCAGTCATATAATTTACACGTGTACCTATGTGTGACAAGTGATGACATGAGTTGTTGCCAGTTCATATAATTTACATGTACCTATGTGTGACAAGTGATGACATGAGTATGTGTGCCCACGTCATATAATTTACACGTGTGCCTATGTGTGTCAAGTGAGACATGAGTATGTACTCCCAGTATATAATTTACACTGTGTAGCCTATGTTACAATCATTGCTATGTATGTTGCGTATATATTACATGTGTACCATGTTACAATGTAAAGATTTCCAGTCATATCAATTTTCGATTGAACTTGAAGAAAAAATGTCAAGAGGAAATATACTGGTTCCCTTGAGCATCACAGGTAAGTAGAACTTTCTTTCTTTTTTTTAAAAAAAAAAACAAATTATCAGGAAATGTCAGTTTAAAAGGTTTGTCTGCTTTTGGAAGGGATGATTTTTCCATTGGTGCAGATGGATAACCAATCGTTGAGCCACCTTAGGAGGAACTTATAATGATATCAGTGGAGACAAGGGAATCTATTGGCTAGGTGGAAGCCACGCCCACAAGGTGGGGCTGCCCGGTTACTCCTCCCTCCACCGTCATCTCACTCTATTCCTCCCATTAGGCTTCAATGCTTCTATATCATCTGTATTTTGTTTCATATCAAATCTAAGTGACCCTAGGACACAAAGCTCAAACTTGAATTAAGATGACCCTATACGAACTTGAAAGGTTCTAATACGTCTGTGTAAACTATCAGTTATTTTAAATAATTAATCAGAATCTGTAAATGAATGACCTTTGTTGATGGTCCCATTGTTAAAACTGCGTTCCATCAGATAAAATTAAAATTACTGCATGTTTCACATATCAAATGCTTACAGCATTTCTTCTGTCGTCACTGACCAGGGCAACTAGGCCCCAGAGCCAAATATTAACATACACTTCAAAAATCCCAACACAAGTTGGTTCAGTTGAATTCATTGAAATTAGCATAAAAAATATCTGTTTACAAAGTAATCAAAATGATCCTGGTAAATTATTTTATTATATTAAAACTACTTCAATATTACCGAATGATAACAAAAACCACCCTGTTCAAACTGACTTTAACTTTACGGTATGTAAAACTCCAGGTCAAGCTGCAATCTATACAAAAGATTCTAAAAAAACATTATTTTACTTATAAAATATTTACATACAGTTGTTACAGCTTGCTTTTGTATTATTGTCTGTTGATTTCAATCAAGAGCTTATTATTCTATTAGAAATTGGCTAGGGGGCAGAATACTTTTTGATAAATAAGAGGTTAGAGGTTGTGTGTCAGTGTGTATGTATGTGTGTGTGAGAGAGAGTAAGTGAGTGAGTGTGTGTATGAGAGAGAGAGTGAGTGTGTGAGAGAGAGAGTGAGTGAGTGTGTGTGTGAAAGAGAGAGTGAGTGAGTATGTGTGTGTGAGCGTGTGTGTGTGTCTGAGAGAGAGAGTGAGTGTGTGTGAGAGAGAGTGAGTGAGTGTGTGTGTGTGTGAAAGAGAGAGTGAGTGTGTGTGTGTGTGTGTGTGTGAGAGAGAGAGAGAGTGTGTGTGTATGTGTGAGAGAGAGGGAGTGTGTGTGTATGTGTGAGAGAGAGTGAGTGTGTGTGTGTGAGAGAGAGTGAGTGAGTGTGTGTGTGAAAGAGAGAGTGAGTGAGTGTGTGTGTGAGCGTGTGTGTGTGTGAGAGAGAGAGAGAATGTGTATGTGTGAGATGGAGTGCGTGTGTATGTGTAAGAGAGTGAGCGTGTGTGTGAGCGTGTGTGTGAGCATGTGTATGTGTGTGTGTGTGTGTGTGTGTGTGTGTGTGTGTGTGTGTGTGTGTGTGAGAGAGAGAGAGAGAGAGAGAGAGAGAGAGAGAGAGAGAGAGAGTGAGTGAGTGTGTATGTGTGAGAGAGTGTGTGTATGTGTGTGTGTGAGAGAGAGAGAGAGAGAGTGAGTGTGTATGTGTGAGAGAGAGGGAGTGTGTGTGTAAGTCGTGCTGGCTTGCATAAACCTACTGGTCGACCAATTGATTGATAATTTTCATATTGCTCTTAAACGATTTTTCTTTTAAAAAACAAAACAGTTTAACTGCAGATGGCTATTCAGTTTTTAGGTCACGCTGCCTTATGTGAAGTCTATTTTCTTGTCTATCAGCAATCTATAATATAAATGAATAACATAACTTTCACTTATTTTTAAGTGAATCAATTAATTATAACTACATAAACTGAAATAGGCTTCAGCTTGTTTATGCAAAATCCAGTTTATGGTATTAATATAAAATGTTTAAGAATGTATGATTATAATGGCTTGTAAATAAATTACTATAGATTATAATGAAAGTAAACGCATAAATAACTTCCTAGGGGAAGATGATCTGTATATGTTATGCTTGTGTTTCTTCAAAAAAAAAAGAAACAAAATTATAGTTAATTTTACAAACAATAATTGTATTTTTTTGTTTTTTAATTAGTAAAACTAAAACATTAGTATTCTCCCTACTGCATTTACTTAAAATTCATATACTATGAAGATCATTCTAACAATTCCAGACGATCGAGAGAGTACCATGACACTCTGCTTCTCAAAATACCTTGTGTCCTTTATTTTCAACATTGTTTTTTTTTTTAACACAATCAAGTGAATTGATTGATAAGGCCGTATAACGTGTTCAAAAAGATATTGAATTCCATTCAAATAGTTAGGTTTATATGTAAAAAGAAGTATTTGATGCTTTTAAGTTGAATATAATGAAGACGTATAAAGAGCCATTTAAAATCATTGTTTAAGTTCTTTAGAGAGAAACATTGTATCTTCACTGCTTACTCACAATGATTTAGATGAATAACTATAATAATGCATGACTTGAGCAGTTATAAGTTTGTAATATAACTTTAGTATTGTACACAGGTGCAACTTTGGTACGCAATCTCAGTGGCGGTGTTATATACTGAGGATAGAGCCCGTTTTTAGCAAGAGATTTGAAACTATTTTGTGAACATATTTCTCCATTAAAAATGTAACAAATTACAGGCAACTGCTGCATATCGATCAGTCAATACGTGTCGAGCATAATACCATCATGCAATTGCATTTTATGAAAAAATCAAGCAAAATGGAATAAAATGTCAACTTTAAAATATGCAAAGGTGTGATCTACAATTGTTCTACTGTCTAAATATGTCAAATAAAAAAGAAGCTTTTCCGAAAGAATAGAACAAGAATATAACCATCTTCTGTTCTTGCAACGAAAAGTTCGTGCGAATTCCTAAATTCTATTTATGCTTTCGACATATTTTTCAAGAATGCAACAAGATTAATTTCTTTAACATTTTTGAATATCTTGGAATGATACTAGTTTTATTGACAATATTTCCTGGCTATATAGGCATTTTTGATCCTTGTTTATGATGGGTATTCAGAGAGATTAAGCTCATTTTGTATATCCATTAGATAGACTGAGAGTAAATCACAGTTTATGGCGGTTCTCAAGAGATAATAACTTCATATAGGATATGTATTAATACAAAAATGATATTACGATTAGACGAAATCATTATTTGCAAATTGGATCAGCTTTCCAAATATTTTACGACTCTGAGATAAATACTGAAACTGCACCTAGCACATAATGATGGTATATGTTGTGTTTTCTCATCAATAGATTTAAAGGATTATTTCTGTATTCTCAACAAATCCCTCATGATTTTTTTTATTTGTTCAAATAAAGTAATGTGATAATGTGCAAGACACGTGATTATATTTTGAAAGGCTTTAGGATCTTCAAAGTTCATTTTTCATTATACCCCGGATCTACCAGTTCAGAGACGAGTACGTTAACCACTGAGCTAACCTGGCCCCCCCGAAGGCGTTGAAGATAGAGGGTAGCTGCTATGGGCAGGAATATATACGATTTGCATCACCGTACGACTTCAAAGTTCCTCACTATAAGTTCCCACTAAAGTGATTATATATCTGTTAAGAAAATTTTAAACACTCTATATGTTGTACCCAAGGATAATAGGAATGACGGTTGACAGTCCCATAGTCCTTCGCGTGGAAAGCAAAGTACTGTACTTGGATAATTTTGAAACATGGAAAAAATAATTTCTTTTTTTTTATCCTAAAACGGTTAAATACTATTTCTAACTCTTCAGATGAGTCTACTATCTTTAAATATTATGCTAAGTTTGATCCTAATATGAATATTCAATGATAAGAATTTAATTAATTTAGAATACTAGAATATTTAATATTACCCAGAAATTTACAACCATTCAGTTCCACCTGCAGTAACTTGTTTGATTGTTCTAGAACAAGGATTATTTCTTTATCAATGTCAAAATGCCTACAGCAACACATTCAACTAACTGAAGGCATTGAATTGCCAACGACTTTGATAACTTTTTCAGTTATAGTAAAGTTGGTTATATCGCAGTCTAGATTTTTTGTTATTAAATTATTTTTTTTATCACCATTTATACTTTCTTAATGTAAAATAGATTAAAAAGAATTTTTGAAGTGCTTTTTTTGGTATAAACTCCAAATTAAATTAAAAATTGAAAGTTTTTTCATAATTAAACTAATTGTTTATTTATTTTCATTAATTATTAAGAAATTGACATTTAGTTTATTATTTTGTCATTTTATGGGTTCCCACCCACTTCCTTTTTATGATGAAGTTATAGTTCATATAGATTTGAGTACTGATATTGTTATTGTTGGTATCGCAGTGATTAGGCAACACTATGGTAATAGTGTTATAGATAGATTAACGCTGTTATAGATAGTCGATTGTTATTATAGACATGTTATCCAGTTTTACGTTGTGCATTTTCAAATTGTCTAACTTGATGAAGCGTAAACTAGGCGTTTACGCAACAAACCGGCTGGGCGTCTAAGCAGCCATTCACAAGGTGTTCTGGATTTATGTAATAATATAGTTGACTTACAGCCTTACAGATTACAGATAGAGTCTTCTAGAACTGCCTTACAGATTGTATCTGTATGTAATTACTCTTGATTTGTTTGGGTATAATTTTTAACTAGGCAGGAAACTTTCCTTTCATTAGTAAAGTAACTTAGATTTTTCATTCAAATATTCCTCTGAACATTTTCTATTTTATATATTTTGCGATTTCTATGGCTACTACAACAATAGGCGTGAAAATGTTTGTTTGTTTTCCAACGCCCACATTTATAAGGCTTTCAACTTTTAGTGCTGTTCTAGGGGTAAAAACTCTGGCTCACTTATTATTTGGCACCCATTTTAGTAATAGGCGGGTCATATTTCCTGTTGATTCTACAGTGGGAGTCCTACATTTTGCTTAACTCTAGTGTATTTAGAGTAGAAATCTTTAACGAGTACCTGACATTGTAAAAGCCCTGGACCGACCGTCTCCAAGGAACGACGTTCACAAATTTATTCGCCTTCTGTGTGAATAAATCGAAGGCCAAGTGGGGATTGAACCCCGGACCTACCAGTTCAGAAGTGAGTAAGTTAACTAATGAACTAACCTGGGTAGCTGCTATGGGCAGGAATGTGTACGATTTGTATCACTGTACGACTTCGAAGTTCCCCGTTATAAGTTCCCCGTTATAAGTTCCCCGTTATAAGTTCCCACTAATTTCCCCCACCATAAGTTCCCACTAAAGTTTCCCACTATAATGATGCTAAGCGAGGCATCATTTCCAGCAAGAGTGTAAACAAGTCATTTGGTGAAGGTATAGTATCTCTGCGTATCGTACAAAATGTTTCACTGAAGTCACTGCATCATCATTTATCAGATTGTCTAGACACCGGAGGGCTACCAGAAAAATACATAAGGTTTATTAAAATTAATTCAAACTGCTTTAGTAATATATATCTTAACTTACTATTTATTATATTTTAATAGTAATTTAAACATCGAAAAAAAACTGACACAAAATATATCATAAAAAAAAATAAAATCATACAAAACTTTAAGTAATGAAACCTCGACCATATAACAAAACAATAACTTGTGTACGTTGGCATATTAATAAATAAATAACCGATATCACTCATAAATCACAAGTTATCATCCACGTGGCTGTTATTTTTTCTGTTACCTGATAGCAAAGTACAGGCATTTTATTACAAATTAACTGATAGTATTCAAAGTAACAGTATATAAAAAATATGATAATTCAATAGAACTTTTCAAATTAACTTAATTCTATATTCTATATTAATTCTATTCTTAGTTCTATTAAAAAGTTTTAATTAAACTTTTAAAAACAAGGAAAAAAAAAGGAAAGGTTTAAAATGACTTTGGAGAGGTTATGGCATAAACTCGTCTTGCCTTCTCTCATTATTACCTGCTAAGAACTAACTCAGAGTATTCACTAGAAAAATGTTGGCTTCTAATCTAAGCCAATAGGACATTGATTATCAAATACCTGGTACTCCCTCAGCATGTGATGAGATTTATAAGCTATTTATAACATAAAAATAAGTTTCTCTAATTCATAATGTATCCTTTAATCGAGGAAAAAGGTGCAAAATGCTATGTTATAAAAGTTTTCTATCCTTACAAGAGTATCTGGTTGCAACTTAAAATATTTTCTTAAATTTGTACAAACTATATAGAATATTAACTAGATAGATGAATTTGAGTTCAGTTTTTTAAGACCAGTACAATGCATACGGTTGTTTCTGCATCAGTGATAAATTCATGGTTTGTTGAATAATTCTGCAAAACATCACGTCACCCGGATAAGCAAATGTGTTGCTCTGTCTGGTTTAGAGCTGCACCAACAAACAAGGTTTGTATCCAGATCGTTCAGAATAAGTAGTATGCCCGCTTTATAGCCAGGGCTCCTTTGTACGCCCGAAATATGAAATTTTGTACCATGATGAACGTTTGGGTTTGTACTACCAATGAAGACAACAAACTACCTACTCAATCCAAACCTCTTTGTACAAGCTGTCAATCCTGCCACCAAAACGTCTTCAACCTCACTGAACAATTACTTCATCCAATGACTCTTATTTCAACTTATGATTAAAAACATAGAAAACTATTAACAACAAGATGACATGACCGCGAATACGACATCATTACTCCACAGACATTACTTAATATCCGACATGAATTACTGACTGTCCAAGTTATAGTAGCACAGCAATCAAGCAATAGAAGGTCTCTGGAATTAGGTCTGGAAGTGCTAGTTACGATGTACACTATGGAAATCAAAGACTTTTTCCATATTACTATATTACCAAAAAAAATGGAACTCTAAACAAACAAAAACAATATGTCTGATAATTAGAAATGTCAAAAAGTGCACCATGTAGATTGCTGCAACATTCTCGCTAGACACGCTGAAGAGGATCCAAAATATATGGTTGCTTGTCTTTTAACAAGATTATTTCATGTTATTACATAACACTAACTCTCTTTAATATCTTCAACTCATTTGTATTAAGCCCAATAACATTAATTATGTTTAACTCACTTATGAGAAAACATTTCTAATTTATGTAAACAAATCCGACGATTACAGTGTATTATGCATTATTCCAAGTTGAGTTCTCAGTTTTTATAGCTATATTGTTTTTTGCGTTATTTGACATGTTGAGTACTAAATTTTGCTTAACTCAAGTGCATTTCGAGTAGGAATCTTTAACGAATACCTGACATCGTATAGGATCGGGACTGACGGCTTAATGTCCTCTCAGAGGGACAACTTACTCAGATTTATGCAACTTCCAAGTGAATAAATCGAGGACCAGGTGGGCATCGAACCCCAGACTACCAGCCCAGAGGCAGTGTGTTAACCACTGAGCTAACCTGGCTCTATACTTTACTTACAGTAAAGTAAGTAATACATATATATATATATATAGCTTGTCTAACTTTTTATCCTCAAGATTGCCACAGATGATGAAACATATGCCTTAAAAAATGATATAAGGATTTAGTTTATTCTCCTCTGTGTTTTTTAATATAAGATTTAAAAACCACATAAAGTATTTATAGGGATGAAAAAGTTTAGCAGAAAATATTTATTTTTTTCTTTTAGAGGTTCTCCGGCCTCCTGGTTTTTTCGGGAAGGAAGTATTTTAAATTCCCACTGCCTTCCTCCCCTCCCGCACCACTAAAACTCATATATCAATCCTACAATCGTCTCTCGTAGAGAAATGTTTTTTTCTGAGTAGAAACCTTTCTCTTCATGCGTGCATTTACTTTTTACACCTCAATGTTCTAACATGTATACCAGGCTTTCTTCCAGCGGGATATTTCAACTCTTTTAACTTATCTCTTGACTCCTGGATAAGCATCCTAAATTTATTCTTAGATACTAATAAAAATTAATGAAAAAAAATATGGCGTGAAACACTGTGCACCTTTACCTACATCACTAACTGGTAGAGTTTTTCAGTAAATATCAGAATTCAAGTGTGAACAAAGAAGAGGAAGTTACGTAAATATGATATGGCTAGCTTTGATTGTGTTCATCCCTATTACATCACAACTAGAGTTAATCTGTTTTCAAGATTCCTTCAATTAAAATTTCATCCTATTTAAAAAAGCCGGTGATATTGTTGACCAAACTTTTATAAAAGCTCACAAAGAGGGCCCATTTTTCTTTCAAACGATATAAATACCATTTCTTTTGCTTCTTCCCAGTTTATGAAATGATTTTTATTTTAAATGTGTATAAAGAAAGCACTCTTATTATCAACAAACTACCAGCAACCAGTGAAGGAAAACAACAGACTATAAGCCCTAAGCCTACCTCAATGTATTCTTATGACGTGTATCCAGCAACCTAATGTTTTTATTTCAATATTTTAGTGTAGTAGAAGTGTGATAGTCTTAATTTTAATGTTATTTCTCGTAGATGTTGATTGAAGTTACTGAAACATGTTCATCAATAAAAATTAATAAATGCACTTTAATACTTTAATTTGTTTAATGTTTTTATAACATGCATGTCCCTAGAGAATATCGTGTTATGTGAAACCGTTCTATGGAAAACTAAAAGTCAACACAAAATGAAGGGATGATTTACACAATCTTATGGAGTTTGGCAACACTAATATCTTTGAATCATTCTATCAAGTTGATATTTTGCATCTCATTTTCTATAGATTAAAAGCAAGATGTATACTAATATATATATATATATATATATATATATATATATATATATATGCTTTCACAGAATTCTATTTTATTATTTTTGTGTTTAAAAAGTCAGTGTATAAACAGGAGTGTTATTTGTTGGACCAAAAATCGTCAAGAAACCCATCTTTGAACTTAAAGTTATATATAATGAGAGTTTTTTTTTAAAAAGATTTAACGATGTTATTAATATTGAACAGAGATATGGTTAATGTAACTGCATATCTGACATTTAATCATCAAAATATTTTCCTGTCACATATCATAGTGCTTTGAACCTAATACTCGGGACTGAAAGAGGAAAGAGTCAAGATTTACCTGGGGCATGACAACCTGTTCTGACATGCCATCATAATCTGACAAGGAATATCACTGCATAAAACCAAACACGTTATTTCATATTTTTGCTATGATGGCCAGTTCCCTGCTCAATAAAGTCTATTTTTGGAGTAGATTGAACTAGAGAAAAAAATCTATTATTTAATAGTTACTTTTAAAAAAATATACAACCTAAATAGGATAGAATGTTGCTAAATAGCAAGAGACCCCTGGAGATTAACATACATCACTGAATAACACGACTCAATACAGCAAACTACAGTGCACCCAAAACCTACAATGTGTCATAATAAATAAACACATATCTGTATGCAAAATAATTTATACAGAATTTATTATTATTTTCATTTTAACTGTAGCATTCTATATATATTTATTTACTAAAAAGTATTTCTAAACTTTTATTACAGCTCACAAAGAGAGCCCATTTTTGTTTCAGATGATACAAATAGCATTTCTTTTGCTTCTTCCCAGTTTATGAAATGATTTTTAGTTATACTACAGTGGGCGTATAATGTGGTTCGTATATGGTTCAAATCTCTTCCTGTAAGACTATTGAAGATATGATTTGCTGGAAATATTGTTCCCATGTGGTTTAGAACAGTTTTCGAAGAGTACTGAAGTTATACTACAGTGGGTGTAGTGATGCGGTTCGTATATGGCTCAAATCTCTTCCTACAAGACCATTGAAGATATGCTTTGCTGGAAATATTGTTCCCATGTGGTTTAGAACAGTTTGCGAAGAGCACTGAAGTTATACTACAGTGGGTGTAGTGATGCGGTTCACAGGTGGCAAGGTTAGCCTAGTGGTAACATGCTTCTCTCTGAACGGTGTTTTAACCCACTCTGATCGTCCATTTATTCACGTAGATGGTGAATAAATCTGAACACGTCGTCCATCGTTTAGAACGTTTCGAGCCTATAAAATTTCCTGTACTCGTTAAAGATCCCTAGTCTAAAAACACTTCATTTGGGCAAAATTTAGAGCTCTCTATGTAGAATCATGGGACATGGAAAATTCCCCGGTGGAATCAGCATAGGAGGGCTGACTTTGTCAGACCCGAATCCCGCTAAAAAAAAAAAACAAAACGTTGCGCCTATGATTTAATAATGAAAAAGAAGCCGTATTCTCCGCTTCTCCAAATCCATAAGGCCTTATAAAAGTATTTAAGGAGAAAGAATGCGTTGAGAAAGCTATATATATATAATCAATTAGCCATGTCAAGTTGATGACATAACTAATAATTACTGCTTTAAAAGATAGATAAAATCTCATTGCAACATGATTGTAAGATAGAAAAGTCTATTTAATGAATTTTCAATTTAGTTTTTTGATTAAAATTATATATCAAATTTCAAATAAAGTGAAGAAGGAATAACAATGAGAAAAAAAAGATGCACAGAAATGACATAAAAATTGATAATCATGATGAAGAATAGTTTTCTAACTAATGTTGATAGTGGGTGGTGGAGGATGCTTGGGATAGATTCAACAGAGAACTTGGAACAATCACAAGGAGTGTTATCTCGCCTGGGGAGAGCTTTCTTCAGATCATCCCCGTATACGTCAGGGTAGTTATAATTGCATTTTTAAATTGAAAACAACTGAAATATTTTATATTATCAAAATATTATTTATTCAGATGTGAAAGCAGTATGCTATGAAATAAATTAGAATTTTTGTGCTACTACTGTTCTATATATTGAAGTAGAAATCTATGATATATTTTAATAATTTTACTGTGGTACCAAGTGCTTGAAATTAAAATTTGGACAAGTTACAGCAAATTTTAAGTTGTTTGTTAATGGTGCAGCTAGGGGAGAGAGGTAGAGGAGTTGAGCTTTGGTCAGCTGTTGAGAATTGGGTTATCCAGAATTTGGTCTTAACCTTTTTTAATTCCTTTGATCCTGGTTGTGATTAGATTATATGTTCATATATATATATATTAGTATAAGTGGGCAGCAGGTCTTCTTGGATACAGATTGAATTGAAATGTGCAGCAGCCTCTGCATTGACAACCTTTTTACTGATAGCCTCTATTTTTCGTACAATCGTCCTTTGCTCTAGAGGTAATTTCCATAAGTAGTTGGCCAACGACATGTAGACAAACAAGGTAAACAACTGATAAAACTAAATGACTATATTGAGAACACGATACACTAAAAAATCACAAGCTTTCGACCATGCATTGGTCATCTTCAGGTTTAAAATATGTTAAAACTATGTATAATATCAATAATAAATAATAAATGAATGTCTAACACTAAACAAAACAGGTGTAACAAAAATATAAAGGGAGAGAATAAAGTACATGAAAGTAAGACAATCAAAAAAGGAAGAAGGTTATAGTAGGGTTGTAACAACAATCAGGTCGGACCCTCAATTGTTGCCAACCCTACTAGATTCGAGATCTCTAACAAATTTGTAACTGTTATCAAAAGTGGCGCTGCTTGGTATAACATTGAGTTCATGATTTTGGATGTTCAGGCTCGGATTGTTATCTTTGATGTGTAGGACTTCCAAAATGGCTAATCGATCATTGTCAGTGTTATATTGCAGTACTACAGTCCCTTCAACTAACATGCCTCTTGTGAGCTTGATACCATGTGCTTCCTCGGTGTGTTTCTTGGGGGCTCCTGCTGATATATATATATATAACAAATTCAATAATATATCAACCGTTGGATAGAATAGGTGTATAATAAAATCGGGATTCGGTCAATTTTCCAGGATCAAAATCAAACTCTCAATGCCGACGTTTCGGTTTTATTTAAAACCTTTTTCATAGGCATCTTCTCCATATACTCTTCTTATCTCCTCATAAAAACCCATACAACTATGGGTTTTTATGAGGAAATAAGAAGAGTATATGGAGAAGATGCCTATGAAAAAGGTTTTAAATAAAACCGAAACGTCGGCATTGAGAGTTTGATTTTGATCCTGGAAAATTGACCGAATCCCGATTTTATTATACACCTATATATATATATATATATACACTAATAAATTCTCGACTGTGATAGATATACAACTAAAATAGGATAGATCGGGATGCGTCAGTTTATTCCACTTTCAATTCAAATAGTATACTTCTTTTGTTTGTGTTTAAAAAAAATGTACGTATTAAAATTCTTGTTTCCTCTGTTTGTAGGTTTGAAAAAGGATAGATCGGGTGCAGTCAGTTTCTTTCACTTTCAATTCAAATAGTGTACTTCTTTTGTTTGTGTTTAAAAAAAAATGTACGTATTAAAATTCTTGTTTTCCTTTGTTTGTAGGCCTTTGGAAAAAGATTTTAAATAAAATCGAAACGTCGGCAATGAGAGTTTCAATTGAAAGTGGAAGAAACTGACCGCATCCCGATCTATCCTTTTTTAGTTGTATATATAATCAATGATTAAACCACAATAAGAATGGGAAAACAAGACTAAGATCTTTCAACCGTAACAAGCGCTCTTCGTCAGAGTCAAAAACCCAACTGAGTTGGGTTTTTGACTCTGACGAAGACCGCTTGTTACGGTTGAAAGATCTTAGTCTTGTTTTCCCATTCTTATTGTGGTTTAATCATTGATTGTTGTTTCACGTGTTTATGTGAAATCTTTTTATTGTATATATAATAATATATATATATATATATATATATATATATATATATATATATATATTATATATATATATAATATATATATATATATATACACTTTAACACATAGAAAAGAACACAGAAAGACACTACAGAACTCACTTCGATATTTCGACATCCATCGTCATCAGGAAGAAGTGCGAAGTACTCGCGTTGTGAAGCAAACTGCTACTGGCCTCCAGAGTAACTCGTGGAACCACCGCAATGCTGCCCCCCAGCGGATATTTATATTTATTTATATATATTTTTATATTTTATATATAAATAATATAATTATAATTATATTTATATTAATATAATTATAGATTTATAATATATTATATAATATATTTATATTTAATATATTTATATTTATAAATATTTATATTTATAATATAATTATATTTATATATAAATAATTATATATTTATATATATATATATATTTATATATATATATATATTTATATATATTTATATATATATATATTTATATATAACAGATTCAATAATATATCGACCGTTTGATAGAATAGGTGTGTTCTCTAATCGGGGTTCGGTCAATTTTCCAGGATAAAAAATTAAACTCTCGTTGCCAACGTTTCGGTTTTATTTAAAACCTTTTTCATAGGCAGAAGTAAGAATTTTTTAACTAAGAAAATGAAATTTACATTATTTAAAGAAACAACAATGTTAACCGGACAAAAACTTTGACTAGTCTAGTATCTACTCGGTGAAATGTTCAGATTATGAAGTTTTATATATTGGACAAACGAGTCAATATTTGAAAAATAGGATCACACAGCACCAAAATGATATAAAACATAAAAAAACAGTTTGTGCTCTAGCCAATCACGCATGTACTAAGGGACATTCGTTTGCGTTTCACGAGACCAAAATTCTTGAATATGAAAAACACACAAAAAAGAGAAATTTGAAAGAAATGATAAATATCATGAATACACCAACTGCCTGTAATAAGAGATCTGATATATCCAGTCTTAGTTTAATTTATTCTAATCTCCTTAATTAGCTTTTTGTTTTTTTTGTTCGATAGAACAATTGTTAGGTTGATATTGGAGGAATAGATTGTTTTTCCTATGTTGATGGTTATATTACCTTCCATTACATTTGTTATTCCCGTAGGATGCCGATGTAAATAGGGTTTTCCTCACAAAAAAGGTAATAATGCTGTTAGTTTTTTGGTTTTATTCCCCTGAATGTATTTTAAATGTTTGATCTTTTGTTTGTTATTGTTTTTTGTAATTTTCTGACGTACTGTCTCTGTTACTGTCTGTTTTGTTTTGCTTGAATGCCCTGTATGGAGGTATTCGTGTTTTTGTTGTTCTCCTGCTTATGAATTTTTGTTTGTCCTTTTTGTTTTATGTTAATTGGTATACCGTAGAAGAATTGGTTTTTGCTTTACTTATGTCGTTTCAATAAATTGTTTTTTAGCCTTGATAATGCCAAACAACCTTTGGCGAAACGTCGGCAGATATTAACTAGCTGAATTTTTTATTGACCAAAATCCTCGAGAACCCTTTCTCTGAATCTGGATAAATCAGTGGTCGAGAAGCTACATCAGTATATATATATTATATACATATATATATTATATATATATATTATTATATATATATATTTCAGTTAGAAGACAAGATGATAAAAGTGCCTTGTTCCTACACATTAGAGACAAAAATCACATAATTAACTGGAAAGAAGCAAAGGAGTTGGTTTTTATGTCATGTGAAAGAAGAAGAAACATTGTTGAAAGCGCCCTCATAAAAGACTTTTCTAAGAACTTGGTCAACACTAGTTCAGGCCTTTTTAAATTAGATGAATTTCTAATTGAAGGAATTATCAAACAAATCAAGACTGTTTCAACAGTTATAGGGAAAAATACTGTCAATGATGCCAATCTTACTCCTTCTTTAAATCAAAATTCATAACCTGCTTACAACTTGTATTCACTTGCTCTCTGACGACGTGAAAACGAAAGGCCTTAGAGCGACTATCTTCTCTAATTTGTGGTGAGTTACCTGAATATATATATATAAAGGATAAATCGGGAAGCAGTCAGATTTTTCTAGTTCCAAACAAACTCTCATTGCCGACGTTTCGATTTTATTCAAAGTCTTTTTCAAAGGTCTACAATACAAAGGAAATTTAGAACTAAAATACGTACAATTTTAACGCAAACAAAAATAAGTACATTATGAAAAATTAAACAAAATCATGAGTATGAAGATATCAATAAAAATAAAATAAAAATTTTCATATATTTATTTTTAGACATTTTTATTGCTATTCTAATACTCATGACTGAATTTAATTTTTCATAATGTACTTCTTTGTGTTTGTAATGATAAAACTTTATTTTTACATATCAAATCCATGGATTTGTAAGTTTGAGAAATGAAGATGATCACTTAGTCGGCTGAATAATACACTGCCGACAAAACGACGTGTTCTTCAAAATATTTGAAAAAAGAATAATAACGTTATTGAGCGCCTGATAACAACAGCTTCAATCCAGCAGTTCCCAAATAAACTGCGCAAATCAACACGAGTTATCAAACTGAAATTCAGAATGCAGTAACATATTATTTGAGGATATTCACAAGTGGAACATATTACTCGTCACAGTTAATTTTGTTGAGTGTATGTTATTTGGTATTTCATGGGAAAACAGTCTATGTCCCACAATCTAGACAAGAGCACCCGAGGCGTTTTACTTTTCTTTATTACGAATATATTACGTGTAAATTTATTTATTTCAGTTTTTTTTTTCAATTTCAAAGAGTAGTTTTTTCATGAATCACACATAATAATTGAAAATATAGAAAATTAAATGAAATTTCAAAAAAAAAAAGAAGAAGTTTTCATTTCTCATCAAGTTGAATATTGTGAACTTCTACTTCAATTAACATTATTTTATAAAAGTTACTAATTTTTAACAAAATCAATTCTATACTTTGGTTTCCGCTTCTCGAGCTTCTAACCAAGTATTGATCATCCAGGATATTTTCTATACAAAGAATAAAAATAGAACATAAAATAAAATGGTCGTAAATATTCTTGTTTAGTAAACACTACGGTTTACCATAGTTAATTTATTATTTAATTTTAATTATTCATAAATTAAAGAGATATTGTAATTATTTGGCATACATTATGGGCATTTTATTTCCAGAAATATATTTAGTAGTCGGTAACTATCTATCGAAGAAGTTTGATACATTTCATTACATTATAAAACCCCACCGATTCATGTCAACCTTCCTGTACTCTCAACAGGTATCAAACCGTGAAACCCAAAACTCTTCATAAAACCTCTAACGATTATGTCCAAACCACACCAGTAAAGATGACAATTCACTGAAAGTCTAGTGAATGGATTGTAAAACTGCAAAAAAAAATAATCATATTGACATTTAAATTTTACTTAATTATTCAAGTGTAAATTAAATGTTTTATCAGTTTTGATCAGGTAGGTTAAAGTAGGTTTACTTCAATGGCTTTAGTTTTATTTAATATTAAAATTAAGATCCGTAGCTTATCTATTCTCAGCTAAAATTATTAATCTCCTTTTTTTTATTTTCTTTAGTGTAAGATTTATTGTACTGTTCTTTTTCTAAAAAAGAATATTTGAAGATATAAAGCTTTGTCAACCTGTTGGACCTAAGCAATATATTAGCCTGATGTCCTTCAGATATAAGTAAGACAAGATAGTTTTCAGGGGAAAAATATAAAGATTATAAATAATCTTTAATTATAAATATCCCTTTTATAGAAATTACGTAGTATAAAGTTGGTTTTGATGACCTGACACATGTTTTATTTTTATATTTGTAATAAAAAAAAAATGTAAATTCACTGAATTTCATAATTAAATTAAAAAAATTACAAAAACCAATATTATTGATAATAATTTTTTTTTTTATTTGGACTTGAAACAAAAAATTAGATTGAAGAAATAGTTTGTGTAAGAGAACTCCGGTGCTGGGACACGGGTTTGTTTGCAAACTGCAGGGATGTTGGTTTAATAATGTTGCCAAGACATTAGGATTCAAGAGTGCTCTGAGAAGGCTCACACAACCATTCGTCAAACAATATTTATATAGTGGACGTGCGGTGAGGGGTTTGATTTATATGGGAGGCTTGTGAAGAGACGTCAATAGTGCTGCAGCTTTTATAAAAGCGTGTCTGAATCATATCTGTGAAGGGGAGTCCCCAGGAGAGCAATACACCGGGAGCAGTGGGAGCCAGCCACGTATGCATAGCTAGAGGGCGGAGCAAACAACACACACACACACACACACACACACACATATATATATATATATATATATATATATATAAGATTTCACATAAACACGTGAAATAACAATCAATGATCAAATCAATGAGTCAATGGGTTTTAACTCTGACGAAGACCGCTTGTTACGGTTCAAAGATCTTAGTCTTGTTTTACCATTTCATATTGTGGTTTCATTATTGGTATATGTGTATAAGTATATATATATATATTAGAGAAATTTGGTAGCAATCCTTCTTGTAAACATGTTTTTAAAAACTTCATACCAATTTCATGCTTCATGACATATTTACAGAGTTTCTCTAGTGTTCTTCATGCTCTTCTCAGTTGCTTGGGGAATAAAAAAATCAACTCGCCAAAACTTTAACCTTCCTATTTACACATTTGACACTATTTATATCAGAGAGGTACAACTAACTAACTAACTATTGTCTTAAATAAAATAACGACATATTTCAATATATATATATATATATATATATATTGTGGTTTGATCATTGATTGTTGTTTCACGTGTTTATGTGAAATCTTTATATATAATATATATATATATATATATATATATATATATCTTTCTACTTGATGATGAGGCCATCGAAATATAGTAGTGAGTTTCCTTTCATGTCTGTGTGTTTTCTTTGTGAATATAGTTGTTATATATATATAAATGGTTAATCAACAATAACAAATGGGAAAAAAAGACTATGCTCCTTCACCCGTACCAAATGATCTTCATCAGAGTCAAATCTCAACTGGGATTCTTCGTCAGTTGAGATTTGACTCTGTAAAGATAGTTTGTTACGATTGAATGATTTTAGTCTTTTTTTTTCTCATTTCTTATTTTTAGTTTGAACACGTATTGTTATTTCACGTCTTTATTGTGCATTGCTTCTATATATATATATATAAGATTATATATATATATATGTTTGAATATATAGTCCTGATTCATATTTGTAGTCATTATATATGAATTAAACACCACAATAAACAAATATATATTGGTTACAATGATCTAAGGCCTTTCGTCACAACATCATCAGAGAGCTAAATGAAATAACCAAAAAAAAAACATAACAAGTTAACCTGGCTGATTGAAGTCTTCAAGATTGCTGGCATCCCTGTCTGAATTTAATGTTCCTAAATTACAGGGATGGACAGGTATACCATCCCAGGGATACCATTATATATGGACAGGGATGCCAGCAATCTTGAAGACTTCAATCAGCCAGGTTAACTTGTTATGTTTTTTTTTTGGTTATTTCATTTAGCTCTCTGATGATGTTGTGACGAAAGGCCTTAGAGCATTGTAACTAATATATATTTGTTTATTGTGGTGTTTAATTCATATATTATATCAAGAGTTATTGTTGATTACTACTTGATATATGTATATATATATATATATATATATATATATATATATATTAAAGTTACAGCTAGAGAACACAAGAAAAAGGACGAACACTCACGAATCTCGATTATTTCGGCGTCTTGCCGTCTTCAGGAGAGTAGAAAGAAAGAAAATAAAATAAAAGGAGAAAGAATGAAGGAACGGAGACGTAAATGCGTCCACTGGCCGATGTAAACTAAGTGGACGCATTTACGTCTCCGTTCCTTCATTCTTTCTCCTTTTATTTTATTTTCTTTCTTTCTACTCTCCTGAAGACGGCAAGACGCCGAAATAATCGAGATTCGTGAGTGTTCGTCCTTTTTCTTGTGTTCTCTAGCTGTAACTTTAATTATTTGTCCGTTTGGACCGTCTGATTTCAATTTCAATTCAAAGTATATATATATATATTAGTGTATTTGGGGAGCAGGCCTTCATCTATACAAGTTTTGTTAAAACTTATGCCTATTTCCAATTTCACTCTTTTTCGGGTTAATTTTTCCATTCTTCTGAGTTCTGGCTTCCAAGAGTTCGGGACTAGATATATCAGTTCTCCATAATTTTTATTTTTGTACACCAATATGTTTCGGTCCACATCGACCATTTTCAAGGTTTACCCGAAAAAGAGTGAAATTGGAAAAAGGCATAAGTTTTAACAAAACTTGTGTAT
This sequence comes from Hermatobates lingyangjiaoensis, assembly GCA_026182355.1. Lineage (NCBI taxonomy): Eukaryota > Metazoa > Arthropoda > Insecta > Hemiptera > Hermatobatidae > Hermatobates > Hermatobates lingyangjiaoensis. The sequence continues at coordinate 869,023 of JAPFBL010000020.1, forward strand.
ATATATATATATATATATATATATATATATATATATATACCCACTCAAAATTCGAAAAAACGATCCAAACTGGACGGAAATCAGTTCAAAAATGTAACTGATATAAATATATATATTGAATATATCATTCAATATATATATATATATATATATATAAGAAATTAAATGAAATGATTCCTGGAACTAAATTCACAAAGTACACACATACAATAATTCGACTGTCTCGTCATCAGGCAGACAGATGTGAGTCACTGTGTAGACAATGGAGCATATAAAGTTCACACTAAGTACAATCTAGATTGTAGAGGCATTTGCGTGAACTAGAGGATGTATTACTTTGGATGGAAAGAAAGTTAATGAAAACTGGGATAGACAACGATTTATAAAGTTATATGCTGAACACATAAATTTTCTTTATATCTTTTATGCTTTTTACATTTTTTAACTATTATTTGCCACTATTACAACCATTGTTTATACTAATGAGACATCTTATTCTGATTAAAGCCTTATTGACCTCTACTCATTTCTTTATATCCGTTTTCAAATCCATCTATATTACCCCAGTATGTATTAATACTATACGTAATTGCATGTTACTGCTGGAATGCACTCAGTGTTTTGCTTTATGTCTGATTCTCCCCAACTAAGACGAGTTATATAGTGGCACAGGTTCACTGTCAGTTAGTACATCACCAATCCTATTTCTGTCCATGAAAATTCACATAGTCTTAGTTCTAATTATTTCCTTTGGTCTTCAAATCCTCGATACTTTTCCTTAATCTGACTCTCATGTTACCTAAAGAGCGTTGGAGGATACCCATATCTGCCACCTTGGCTGTAGGTCATCTCCAAGACTCAATCATTACCGATGAAAGAAACTTAAAACACACACACACACACATACACACACACACACACACACACACACACACACACACACACACACACACACACACACACACACACACACACACACACACACACACACACAAACAAACAACCTGATAGTGAAAGAGAGAGATAAATTGGTGAAACTTTATTGTACCGGAACTAAGGAACCTCAAAACGTGTATATTTGAAAAAAACTTTATCATGGCATTAATACCAGAATGCAATACTCACATAAATCTATGTATCTTATAGGTAGTAAATCACAGTGAAATCTATCAGTCTATGATAGAATGTACTCTTGGCACTTCTTTCAATAACATGAACGCAGTTCAACTAGTATTGTAAATACGTAATGAAAATTCTATTTGGATGTTTTTCTAGATACTGTCGACGTTTAAATCTACAAAACTTATAGTGGTAAAATATTGAAAAAAACTCCAAATGATATGGAAATTAAAATATTTTAAAATTAAATTAATTTAAAAAAAACTTTCAAAACTCTTAGGCATTTAAAATTTTTTATAATTTTTTTACGAATTTTTTTAAGCGGTTTTCTGTGACATCATTTAAGAGCTAAAATAATAAAAAAAATGTAATATCTAAAATTTCTAATGCCAAAAATTGTACATGTGATAACGTTTATTTAAAATTTAACTGTCAGTCATTCATGTGTTCGAAACTAACATCGTTTCATGTTTTCACTTAGGTTTTACATTGTTTTTCATGTTTTACATAGGTTTTCACTTTATTTCATGCAAAGGATTATGATCTGTTAATATTTAACAGTTGAAATATTATAATAGTTATACAGTTATAAATATTTATATTTAATAAGTTTGGGGCTCTTTAAAGACCCCAAATATATCCACTTTATACTTCAATGTAGTTTTGCTCCCCTTACAGGTATAAGTGAGATACATTGCAAGATTAATGGTTAATTTTAAATTATTCTTTTTAAATATAACTATATATAAATAACTAAATGTAACTATAAAATAAATATAACTATATGAATATATATATAAAATCACAGATAGCTTTTTAACTCTTCATATGAATAGTTTATATTTGATACTTTAAAACGAAGTTTTATTTACTCAAAATTTGCTTTGATACTTTAATAAACAGAAATATTCAAACACTTATACCTGTATAAGCGTTCAGGTTAGCTCAGCAGCAATGTGCTTGCCTCAAAACTGGTAGGTCAAGAGTTCAAAACCCACTCTGACCCTCGATATATTCACGCAGGAGGTAAATAAATCTGAGTACGTCGTCCCTCGGATACGACTTTAAGCAGTCGCTTCCGAGTCTATGATGTCAAGTACTCGTTAAACAACCCTACTCTCTAAATACACTTGAGCTAGGCAAAATTTAAGACTCCCAATAAACAATCAATCTTCTTTGTTCGGTATCACAAGAGGCCAATGTTCGGCCTATGTGTGTTTCCTGCTACTACGCGGGACTATGTGGGACTGCCTCTTCAACCTCACCTAACCTGTACCTGTATAATTATTTTGTTCGTTTACTATTTTTTTTTTTACTGTTGGTATTGTAAAGAAAAAAAAACTACAATAAATGTAATTATTATATTTCTCCTCGGCGGAGCTGGGGCTGTCAGTTTGAATAGAGATAAAGTGTTTATACTGAAAGTGCCAAAATGAATTTCTTCTTTGCTCATTAAGTATTGTCGTTGATTTTTGAAATATTTATTACTTTTTCTGGTAGCTTAATAGACTTTGTTAGATAACTGAAAAATTTTATTTTTGAATAGCCAACTAACTATAGACTATCAAACTTTGAGTTTACTAATAGATGATCCACGATGTTTCGATGAAATTGTTCAAGAGAGAGAGAGAGAGAACTACGATGACTTATTAGACAAATAGAGAAGAAAGTACCAAGAAGAAAGGGTGAGAGGAGAAAGTTTAATTACTTACTGACTCGTCTCCGGGCCAAGAAAAACGAAGCCGCTTCCGATCTGTTGGTCCGAAAAACTTATTTCAGCTCACGCAAACCGCGAAATTACTCCTTTTGTTTTCAAACTGCTATACTTAATGGTAAATTAGCCTTTAAATCCCTTTCTGCTAAATGCTCCTTGCAGGATTCTACTTAAACTCCCCCCAACTCCCTCCAGCGCCATCCCCTCATCAGACCACTAGTCCTAATTAAATTTTAATTTGCCATAAAAAGAGAATAATAATCGTAATTGTAATTTACCACTAATTTAGTTTCTATTCCTTACTGTATTTACTAAAGCTTTATGATTCCTTTGAGTTCAATCCTCCTGACTGCTCCAATGATTTTAAACTGTTTTATCTCATTTATAAATACACCTAACTTTATATTATTTTTTTTTTATTTTTAATTATTCCTTTTTTTATATTATAAGACAAAAAACTCATTTTAATAATTAGTAATTTAAATTTAAAAGCATTTTATGCTGAAGATAATGTAAACTCGGTGCAAATAGAAGGTAGGAAATTTCACATTTTAAGAAAATTTTCGTTCGGTTTAGATCAATTTTTTCCAGTTGTTACATTGAATTCACATTTAATATACATGGGTGTTTTGTTGGTAGTTTTTCTAATCGTTTAGATAGATTGTGTGTTCACACAGTGAGATGTTCCTAACTTTTGCGGAATAGACTCTTGAAGCTATGTACATGCTATGGTTTGGGTAATTGGTAAAAAGTTTCCATCCGGCTAATGTAGAAGCCTAGAATCTTGAAACGGCAGCTCCAAGTAGTATTGAACAGTCCTGCAGGATTCTTTCAACCGAAACAATGCAGAAGTCTGGCGAAAATCTTCCAGGTCATGGGGTAAGAACATGAGATAACCATCTCTTCGTATATCACCTTAAGCGTATATTAATCTATACCAGTGCTTCTCAAACGGTGCACCCCAAGATAACAGAAGATTAAATATATATTTTAAAAATATGCATCATTTTCATTTATTTTAGAAACACTAATGGGTTTTCAAGTCTGAGTCAAGTCACCGTCACTTGATATTTTAAACTGGAAGGTAAATTTCTTTAATCTTTAAGCAACAATGAATAATACTTCCTCTTTTTCTTTCCTTGTGGATTGAAATCATTTGTTACTGTTCTCTCTTTCTCTAAAAAAAATTATTCTTTTTAATTGTCTATCATTTTCTATTTTCAAATTTGAGGACTAAACTTTCTATATTAAAATCAATGATGATTGATTTTAATATAGAAAATATTAAAACATTTCGTTAATTTAAATAGCATTCGTTATTTCAAAGCATTTGTTATTTCATAGATGCACCCTGAAGGGAAAAAGTTTGAGAAATGCTGATATATTTACGCAATTATATCAATAATTAAAATTTGTACATTTCTGTATTCTGAATCCTGTTATCTGAGAAATCATAATGACCTTAAACCCCTTCCCTCCATAGTGAAGCAGTAGAGCTAAGCATTCCTTCTCGTGATGGTGTCTAGCTCGGAGTCACTGACCCAGTTAGTTCAAATAAGTTAACAAGAAGGCAGCGCCATCTGAATGCTGACTTAGTACCTCCGGGACAACAGATATAAAAGTATCATACAACATTAGTCACATCATCTTCAACTGGAGGTTGGACTCTAAACGGTCATTATTACTGTCACACACTGCAAGATAGACATTCTTCTGTCAGAGTAAAAATAGTAGCTAATTATGAAGACTTTTTACATAGCAACATAAAAAAGTCAGGTTCTGAGGAAGAGAGTAGTAACAACTGATGAGACCTCCAATCAATCAGATTAAACCTTCAATCCAAAGGGATCTGAGAGACTTCCAAGTACACATTACTAAAAACATCATTTCTGCCAGTCTAATAAAAACTAAAGATACACAATGACGATAAGTAAAAACACATAAAGCCTCTAATATTCTGCACAAGTGGCATCAGGAAGGAAGAGAAAGGACTCCGAGCTCGAAGCACCGGTGAAACGAAGGCTACTATAACAGTCAGACATTTGACTGTGGGTGTCTAAGCATAATTTTACCGAAGCGCTCTGTCTTTTTTCTCATATTCCTCCAGATGACGGTTGCATCAAAAATGATGTACTCTAATAGTTTTAAATAATAGTACATTTCTAAAGTATTCATAACAATAATAAATACGAAATAGCAAAAATTAGTTGGAAATTAATAAGTGACTTAACAATAACACCAAAAAAAGGTTCATTTATTTTTAATACAACCCAATTATGTTGAAATACCACGATCTAATTCAGGTATTTGTTTTTTTTTATTGTTTAAACCGATCTCCGAGCGGGTGATAATGTCAGCCATCTACCGGCTTTTTGTTTTTCGGTGGTTCTACAGATTCTACATTGGGAGTCTTAAATTTTGACTAACTCAAGTGCATTTCGAGTAGGGATATTTAACGAATACCTGACATCCTACAGGCTAAGGGACCGACGGCTTAACGTCCTCTCCTCTGAGGGATGACACACTCAGATTTATTCACGTCTCGCGTAAATACATCGAGGGCCAGGTGGGGATCGAACCCCAGACTACCAGTCCAGAGACGAGTACGTTAACCACTAAGCTAACCTGGTCCACAATTCAGGTGTTTAGAGAGTATCCTAATATATAGAAAAACTGTACACTATTCAGATCTATAATGTTTTATAATTTTTGGGCGTCAGCTTAGCACAGAGGCACGGGCTCATCTTTGTATTGGTATGTCCGGAATTCAATCCCATTCTAGGCCTCGAATTATTCACGCTGAGTTGAATAAACCTGGGCACTTCATCCCGTCGAAAAGAATGTTCACATGTCAGGTACTCGTTAAAGATCCTTACTCTCAATGCACTTTGAGTTAGGGAAAATGTAAGACTTCCAATGTAGAATCAACCTTCATTGCATTGTATGGTATCACGAGAGCCATTGTTCGGCCTATGTGTGCTACCTTGGGTGACTGGCACTGCAAGCTAACCTTTTGAAATTTTCAATTCTGGTAGGCAAAGTAAATTGTTATTTTAAAAAGGATTGTCTTGTGGTTTTTCTATCTACTTATGCTCTCCAACTCTGTTTATGAAAATATTTCTACAATAAAACACCAGTATAAATACTTTTAGTCTACAATTATAGATAATTCCCCAGTATATCAAGATGAAAATGAAAAATCCAATACACTTATGTTTATTAGAAGGATTATTATCTGTCTTTCTAAGCAAAACTCCACACTTCTTGCTTTTGTTTGTCATCTTTATAAATATAAAATTTAAATAAATTTACGTTAAAAGAGTAAAGACAAAATCACCCGTATTTCTCTTTCATGATCCCATGAATATAAATTTCTGATAAAACAAAGAGCATTTTTTTTAAAAAGAATTGTCTTTAGCAATCTACATAACTGAAGCATAGTAAGAAGTAAAAAAAAACACATGAAGGTAAGCATTTATTTTAAGATGTACTAAAACAAAAACGTTACTTCGTCAAAAATAAAAAGAAAAATAAAAGTGGAGATTAAGGTGAGATGTTCTCGGGAAAGGTAAATAAAAGCGACATTGTAAAAAAGAAGAAGCAAAAGAAAATAGAGTTATAAGTGAAACAAGATCAAACGACAGAAGAAAATGGCAAGTAATTTGGTTTCGATGCAATTTTAAGAACAGCTTGCAACAAAGAATAAAGTAGAAGTGTTTTTTTTTCTCTTTTGTTTAAATTATTCCAGAATGAGTAATTCAGTTTGCTTTACGCTTCATGTAGTCGTGTAATAATTGCTCCGAAATGCATTTAATTCAATCTCAGGCAAGTGGTTTCTTGCGGCTCACTGACTTCTAATGTTTTGGAGTTTGGGGGGAGGGGGAAGGGAGAGTGGAAGGGTGATGAAATTTCACTTCTGTTGGGATTGGACAAAATTACCAAGTCATGCTCTAGAATAGCACGATTTCTAAGTCTTTAAAGACAATTAGTCCATCTCTTTAGTCGTCAGGGAATGTAAAGCCGTGGAAGTAATGACTTGCATTTAAGAAAACAGACTGAAATGTGATTGTTAAACAGACACGAGTCATCCACAACTCTTGACTAATAGCTACTGATTAAAAATTATACAGTACAAACTTTAACAGAAGTTATATCACACAAATCATTGGTCTTTTAAGTTGTTTATCACTTTTTAGGATTATAAATACATATAAATATACTAATATTTATATCAGATACATTTAATTTAAATGTAAAATATAAAGAATACTTCTTTTATTCGGTATCCCGTTATTTTATTCTTTTTGTTTGTTATCTACTTTACTCCACATTCTAGAAGACCTCTATATTAAGGATCTGCACCAACAAACGTTTGACATGTACGTCATACCGAGCTGCCCAACTTTGGGAACCCTTATAAACTGGTCAGGGGTAATTGAGAAATTGAGCCCTACTCTTTCTTAATAATATATTAGATTTAGTATGTATTTTTAATTATGTTTTTAAGATGATTATATATGACACTTAATATTACCATTATATATATATTAGTAATAATAGTACTATTGTTATTTAGTTTCTTATTATTATCAAAACTTCTTTTTGTACCATTTCTTGAATCTATACGGTTTATTTATTGTATCTTTATTAAAAATTATTATATTTAGTTCCATGTGTCAACGGTAGAATACGGTAACATCGCACCATCATATCACATCTTATAATAACAGCATATTCTTTTAAAACTTATGTTACTCTCCATTTAATCCAGCCTGTTTTAATAATTCTTTGTAAATTGTTTCGTTAGTCTATATCCTATTTATGGTTTACCTGAAGAAGATGCATGAGATCGAAAGCTCATTTGTTAAGTGTAGTTTTAGATTTATGTATTTAACCTTTACAACATAGTGTTATATATAGTATAATATAGATCTATATATATATACTATATACTATAATATAGATCGTTAATGATCTCTGTTCTCTCTTATTAAATGACCTTTAGGGATTGACCCCCTGAGCACTAGTAAGGTAGTCAGGTGACTGGAACAAAACAGCTGTAAGGTTGTCATTGCAGAAACTGCTGAGTATTTCAATCAAATATGTATATAAGAATATTTGCTGCCTATATATACATATATGTATATATATATATATATATATATATATATCGTCTTTAAGCACGTTTCAACGACGACGGAGGAGGATAAGCTTAAATTAACAATATTCTATAAGAACAATAAGACCAGTAATGTTGGTCTTAAGAACAGCCCCCAGTGTGTCACCCCAGAGCTCCAGAAAAGTCATCTCGTGTATGAATATGTCTGTAATTCAGGGAACTGTGCAGCCCTGCCTTCTACATACATCGGCATGACAAACACGAAGCTCTACATCTGTCTGCTGGTGGACCAAAACAGCATGAACAAGAAGTCCATGGTACTCGTCTCACTAGGGAGAAGTTAGTCGAAGGAACCAAAGTCCTTCAACTGCAAAGTGACCCTAACCGCCTGAAAATCCTGGAAGCGCTCTACATTAGGTCTAAGAAGCCTTCCCTTAACTGCCAGATGGTAGACATGTTCGTCATTCCCAGCATGAGGAGTATGGTAGTAAGCAGTGACGTGCAGCGGGATACCGGACTGACTGTAACACCACATAGTGCTGCTGATAATAGTGGCTCGGTTGATCTGGTGACTCGGGCTGGTGGACCGGAGGGTGGGGTGAGGGCAGGGCTGCTCGGCGCGAGTCGGCCTCCGGCATCAGGTGATCTGCAGCTGTTCTCCAGTTGGGCTCCCCCACTCCCCTTCCCCCCACTACTTGCCTGCTTTCCCTTCCCTACGCCTTTTGCATCCTGGATCTCCTAGGAACAACTTCGCCCCTCGATGACATCTGTGATGCCGAAAGCTTGCGCACTCAATACGTTTTCTTTTCTTATATTTATTATTATTATTCTTTTCTTTATAACTAACTAACTATAAACTTTTCTTTCTTTTTCTAACTAACTATACCTTCCCTATTAATTCTTACTCTCTTTCAACTCTTTATTTAATATATCTTTTCTAGTTTACTATTAATCATAATTATTATTATTATTATTAATTATTATTAACATTATTATTATTATTATTAATTTTCTTATTCTATTTATTCTCTATTAGTCCAGTTATACCGTTGACCTTTCAACTCTTTTATTCTAACTGCTTGTTTCTTGTTCATTATTGACCTTTAACCTTCTCTTTATATTTTAATTTACCACGTCACTTGGCCTTTCTTGAATTTCTTGGACTTTCAACTCTTTTTTTCTAACCGCTTGCTTCTTGTTCATTATTGACCTTTAACCTTCTCTTTATATTAACCTGTACTATCCTTTTAATCTATTTATAGCAATGACTAAGCATGAGTCATCGATTTTAATTTAACATGTCACTTGGCCAACTCCTTTTCCAGTTGAACCCTGTTAGCAGGAGGTTAGTTCGTAGGATCGAATCTCTCAGTCTTAAGGTCGTGAATGCCGAGACTGCGGTTAATTTTAATGATACTTGTTTAAAAGAAGATCTGCTGCCTATTTATACCAATAATATATATATATATATATATATATATATATATATATATATGCGTTTAAAAATGAATGTCCGATTTCACACTATTTAATTTGTTAGAAAATGTTTCTAATTTTCTAAAACTCTTTTTTACCTCTGGGTTTCTTATCTCATGAATTAACTCTCCATATTTCTTTTCAATGAATTTATTCATCGACATGTTTCAGTGCTACAATCACCATCGTCAGGAAAATATCATTAGCATAATTAATTATCACACATAGAATAAAATAAAATAAAATAATTTAAATGAAACTATTACACTTGATAAACTAAACATTACTTGATAACAACACGTTGCAACGTCTAGTTTAGGGAATCAGTCAGGTTACGTCAGGGTATCTCATTAATTCATGAGATAAGAAACCCAGAGGTAAAAAAGAGTCTTAGAAAATTAGAAACATTTTCTAACAAATTAAATAATGTGAAATCGGACATTCATTTTTTAAACGCATGTATCCAAGAAGGACTGCTCCCAGCTTTTACCAAATATATATATTTACTGTTTCCGTATACAGGTTCTGAGGCAGATTGATGAGACTAATTCGAAATTAACTCTGAGAGCTTCAGAAGAAGCACATATTAGTCTTCTGGGTGGTAGATCTGCTCCTGGGCTTAACCTCAATCGTTAATTGTTCCTCTTTTTTTCAACAAGTTGTTATTAGTTTTTAATTTTATTTTAGTTAAATGTTTTCATTCCAACTTGTATTGCTTATCTCAATTTCTGTTTATATTTTCTCTTAATTCTATTACATTAAGACCGGGTACGAGGGGCAGCACTGGCGGCTGCCGTGTCGGTTACTAGACGTTGCGTCTACAACGTGCTTGACCTCCCTTTCTCTTTTCTACTGAAGACGGATTGCCCGAAAATTTGTAAGTGTGTTTCTTTACTTTCTGTGCTACCTATCTTCAATTTTGAACTTATATATAAAAGTTTACTTCTCAACGCGACTACTTCGCACTTCTTCCCGATGACGACGCATGTCGAAATATCGAAGTGAGTTCTGTAGTGTCTTTCTGTGTTCTTTTCTCTGTGTTAAAGTGTATATATATATATATATATGTATATATATTTGTGTGTGTGTGTGTGTGTGTGTGTGTGTGTGTGTGTGTGTGTGTGTGTGTGTGTGTGTGTGTGTGTGTGTGTGTGTGTGTGTTTCATACAGTGGGTATGTATCTTAATAACTGACTGATGGTTTGTTTGATTTAGTGTGGAGATACATTTGTTTCAATCAATGCTGTATCAGCTCTGTTTTGTGTGTCTATAATCACTTTATTAGTGATAAGAAAGATCAAATCATTGATCAATCAATCATGTTATTAATGCTATTAAACTGAGGGCCTGAATTTCATCAAACTATCACACTTCGCGGCTATATAGCCGCAATATGTAAAATATAACATTTTACAACCCATTGTTCTAACTGAATTTAAATTCAGATTGTAAGTTCATTAATGGTCTTCGGAACTGTAAACGTATCCCTTACTTCTTTATTTATATAAATGGTTTGACAAAAATCTTTAAATGTAAGATTATCAGAGGTTTCTACCTCCTCAAGAAACGGAGTCTAGCATCTTCGTATAATGTTAAATACATATTTCATTCATTATAGTTAAGTAGGCAAATTTCTAATAGAAATTTTTAATATATTTTAAAAATCTTAAAAAATATATTCCTAGTTAGAAATATAATTAGTTTGATGTTACTTATAGTAAAGTTGACTCCAGTCTACACCAGATATTTTTACTAAGTGTCAACATCAAATATTATCTTTATGTATAACATAAATTCATTTGACCAACATGAACAAGCATTTACATGAATCAACAAAAAAGTTTAAAAAAAAATTCTAAATAACTCTGAAAATAGAAATAAGTTCTATTTAATTATACTAAAGGCTTTCAAAATAAAACATGTTTATTATTTGACTGAAGACGGCAATAACATGGATAGAACCTTATTATTTCAAGATTTTCAATTTAATTCACATATTTAATTAAATGTATGAAAAAAGATAATATTTTTCTAATTTAATCTCCCCCCCCCCCCCCTGATTCAATGAATGTAGCAATGGAAGATGGGAAAGCGCCTGAGGCAAGGAATTCAAAGAGCAATAGATTGTAATTACTTCGGTGGGGAGGGGGTGTATTTTTTTTTGAAACACGACAAAGTTGAGAGGCTGACTTCATTTTATGCCAGATAACACGGTATGGTGAATAAACAGTTGGATAGCAAAGAGAAAAAAAAACACCACAAAGAGACAATTCCCATATAAATTAATTTAAAATATTGTTTTTTCATCTTTTTTTTACTTTTTTTTTTTTTGAGCAACGAAAAGAGAGGGACAGAGGCTGCATTTTAATGGAAAGGGTAATGGATTTGAAAGGAATTGGCAAAAAAAGTGAAGACTTGATTACCGTTTCAAAGAAGGGATTTATTTTTTATTGCAGAGAATAAAAAATAATTATATTAGTCAAATTTAAAGGAAGAAAAGCATAATGTAGAGTTGTAACGTTGTGTAACTACAAATCACCAATCGCTACCTGCATGCAGCATGTATAAAGGAAAATAAATGAAATTTTAAACAGAAAATAGATAACTGACAACTCTTTAACGAGCTAAATAAAATAAATTAAAGAGAATTGCCTTAACAAACCACTGCCATATTTTGATTTCTGGTATCATTAGGTAGGAAAAGTGTAACGATCGGAAGTCAAGCTAAGACGTTTATATTTATATATATATATTATATATATATTTTTCTATGGGTTGTCCGGGGAAAGGAATATGATTCGATGCGATGTTGACCAATGGGAGTAGAGTTACAGGTCCAAGCGTAAGGTCCCAGTTGCCCGCTGCTCAGCAAAAAGCCTTTGCGTTCTGCCAATAGGTATAGAGGTTGCACAGTCCCTCTGTGTTAAATGATGTTTGGCAGAAAACATTAGCCTCACTTTACAGTGAACTCCTGTTCCCTTTCTATTTTTGATTTTTGTGGTGGTTGGGTGTTGTTTACTATTTTCTGTTACGGATATTGCTGGATATTTAAATGATACTCTGGTTGTTTACTGCGAAAAGCCGCCTTCATCTTCATGCCAACAGGGGTAGAGGTTGCACAGTCCCTCTTGATTATTAAGAGATGTTGACACTGGAATCCAACTTCTTCTCGTAGAAACATCTTCAAGTTGTAGGTTTTTATATTGTTCTCTTCGGTTTCTTATGTTCATGTTTTTTCTTCAGTTGAATGTTATTGCTGCTATTGATGTGGCTGGTAGGTGATGAAAATTCTGCACTGTTGACCTGGTGGTGGTATTTGCGACATGTTTCAACCTTCCTGGTTATCTTCAGGCAAGGAAATGGCCCAACGTTGGTCTTATATACAGTTTTCTATGGGTTGTCCGGGGAAAGGAATATGATTCGATGCGATGTTGACCAATGGGAGTAGAGTTAGGTCCAAGCGTAAGGTCCCAGTTGCCCGCTGCTCAGCAAAAAGCCTTGCGTTCTGCCAATAGGTATAGAGGTTGCACAGTCCCTCTGTGTTAAATGATGTTTGGCAGAAAACATTAGCCTCACTTTACAGTGATCGTTCCCTTTATTTTTGATTTTTGTGGTGGTGGGTGTTGTTTACTTTTCTGTTAGGATATTGCTGGATATTTAAATGATACTCTGGTGTTTACTGCGAAAACGCCTTCATCTTCATGCAACAGGGTAGAGGTTGCACAGTCCCTCTTGTTTAGAGATGTTGACACGGAATCCAACTTCTTCTCGTAAAACTCTTCAAGTGTAGTTTGTATATTGTTCCTTCGGTTTCTTAGTTCATGTTTTTTTTCAGTGAAGTTATTGCTGCTTTGTGGTGGCTGTAGGTGATAAAGTCTGCACTGTTGACCTGGGTGTATTCGACATTTTCAACCATTCTGGTTATCTCAGGCAAGGAAATGGCCCAGACGTTGGTCTTAATACAGTTTCTATGGGTTGTCCGGGAAAGGAATATGATTCGATGCGATGTTGACCAATGGGAGTAGAGTTACAGGTCCAAGCGTAAGGTCCCAGTTGCCCGCTGCTCAGCAAAAAGCCTTTGCGTTCTGCCAATAGGTATAGAGGTTGCACAGTCCCTCTGTGTTAAATGATGTTTGGCAGAAAACATTAGCCTCACTTTACAGTGAACTCCTGTTCCCTTTCTATTTTTGATTTTTGTGGTGGTTGGGTGTTGTTTACTATTTTCTGTTACGGATATTGCTGGATATTTAAATGATACTCTGGTTGTTTACTGCGAAAAGCCGCCTTCATCTTCATGCCAACAGGGGTAGAGGTTGCACAGTCCCTCTTGATTATTAAGAGATGTTGACACTGGAATCCAACTTCTTCTCGTAGAAACATCTTCAAGTTGTAGGTTTTGTATATTGTTCTCTTCGGTTTCTTATGTTCATGTTTTTTCTTCAGTTGAATGTTATTGCTGCTATTGATGGGTGGCTGGTAGGTGATGAAAAGTTCTGCACTGTTGACCTGGTGGTGGTATTTGCGACATGTTTCAACCATTCTCTGGTTATCTTCAGGCAAGGAAATGGCCCAGACGTTGGTCCTTATATACAGTTTTCTATGGGTTGTCCGGGGAAAGGAATATGATTCGATGCGATGTTGACCAATGGGAGTAGAGTTACAGGTCCAAGCGTAAGGTCCCAGTTGCCCGCTGCTCAGCAAAAAGCCTTTGCGTTCTGCCAATAGGTATAGAGGTTGCACAGTCCCTCTGTGTTAAATGATGTTTGGCAGAAAACATTAGCCTCACTTTACAGTGAACTCCTGTTCCCTTTCTATTTTTGATTTTTGTGGTGGTTGGGTGTTGTTTACTATTTTCTGTTACGGATATTGCTGGATATTTAAATGATACTCTCGGTTGTTTACTGCGAAAAGCCGCCTTCATCTTCATGCCAACAGGGTAGAGGTTGCACAGTCCCTCTTGATTATTAAGAGATGTTGACACTGGAATCCAACTTCTTCTCGTAGAAACATCTTCAAGTTGTAGGTTTTGTATATTGTTCTCTTCGGTTTCTTATGTTCATGTTTTTTCTTCAGTTGAATGTTATTGCTGCTATTGATGGGTGGCTGGTAGGTGATGAAAAGTTCTGCACTGTTGACCTGGTGGTGGTATTTGCGACATGTTTCAACCATTCTCTGGTTATCTTCAGGCAAGGAAATGGCCCAGACGTTGGTCCTTATATACAGTTTTCTATGGGTTGTCCGGGGAAAGGAATATGATTCGATGCGATGTTGACCAATGGGAGTAGAGTTACAGGTCCAAGCGTAAGGTCCCAGTTGCCCGCTGCTCAGCAAAAAGCCTTTGCGTTCTGCCAATAGGTATAGAGGTTGCACAGTCCCTCTGTGTTAAATGATGTTTGGCAGAAAACATTAGCCTCACTTTACAGTGAACTCCTGTTCCCTTTCTATTTTTGATTTTTGTGGTGGTTGAAGTGTCATGTTTTGTGGTGGTTGAATAGGTGTCAACAAAACCTACAACTTGAAGATGTTTCTACGAGAAGAAGTTGGATTCCAGTGTCAACATCTCTTAATAATCAAGAGGGACTGTGCAACCTCTACCCCTGTTGGCATGAAGATGAAGGCGGCTTTTCGCAGTAAACAACCGAGAGTATCATTTAAATATCCAGCAATATCCGTAACAGAAAATAGTAAACAACACCCAACCACCACAAAAATCTAAAATAGAAAGGGAACAGGAGTTCACTGTAAAGTGAGGCTAATGTTTTCTGCCAAACATCATTTAACACAGAGGGACTGTGCAACCTCTATACCTATTGGCAGAACGCAAAGGCTTTTTGCTGAGCAGCGGGCAACTGGGACCTTACGCTTGGACCTGTAACTCTACTCCCATTGGTCAACATCGCATCGAATCATATTCCTTTCCCCGGACAACCCATAGAAAACTGTATATAAGGACCAACGTCTGGGCCATTTCCTTGCTAGAAGGAGACAAGAGCAATCCTGAGGTCTGGAGGATTGCCAAGGCATTGAAGGCCTCTCGCTCTAGGCCTGAGTCTCTAGAGGACAGTTCGGGAGTTGCGTTATTGAGGGAGGAGGACAAGGCTCAGGAATTCTTGGAATGCCTGAGCCAAGTCTTCCGGGCACACCCTAGAACTCTTGAAGATGACATTGCAGAGATGAGTATCACTCAATATGTCCAACGACCCTCTGAGTCTGTTTTCGTGACGCCACAGGAGGTCTGGGAGGTAATTGTAAGTATGCCGAAAAGGAAGGCTCCAGGGGGAGACCGAGTGACTTCTGACGTCATGAAGGCACTCCCCTGGAAGGCTGTCCTGAACTTGACTGCGCTGTTCAATGCTTGCTTGCGACTAGCACACTTTCCAGATTGTTGGAAAGAAGCAATCGTAATCATGCTGAAAAAACCAGGCAAGAGTGGTCGGCATGCTGCCAACTACCGTCCAATTAGCCTATTGTCGGTTATCGGAAAGGCCTTGGAGAAGTTGATAAGACTTAAGGTTAATGACTCTCTTTGCTTTCAGGATATCCAGTTTGGATTTAGAAAAGGCCACTCAACAAGTCACCAGTTAAGGAGGTTCACGGACTTCGTCAGGGGTGGAATTCAGCACTGGACAAGGCGCGGCCTACTAACTGCTGCGGTCTTCGTGGACTTGGAGAAAGCGTTTGACTCTGTTTGGCATGCTGGGCTCCTCTACAAGTTAGCGGAGGCGAAACTGCCGGTATGGTTTGTTAAAATAGTCAAATCATATCTGACTGGCAGGCGCTTTAGGGTTCAGGTTGGGGGAACATTCAGTGATTGTCGAACACTGGGAAGAGGTGTGCCTCAAGGGAGCGTTCTCGGCCCCTTGTTGTTTAACTTGTATGTAAATGACTTCCCAGTCCCGAGAACTACTGTTAAGGTGGTTGCGATGACTGGGATGTTTGCTGACGACACAGTCGTTGCCATGCGTTCTAGTGTGCGTAAGCCCCTGTTCCGTCAACTCAACGGCTTTCTAAGTGAAGTTGATGAATACTACCGGGTGTGGAGGATCAAGGCAAACCCAACCAAGAGTTCATGCGTTGTCTTCTCAAGGCGACGCCCAATGGGTGGATGGCCAGCAGTTAAGCTTGGTGGCGTCCAAGTCCCACAGGTAAAACATGTCAAGTACTTGGGAATAGTTTTTGACTCTTCTTTAAGTTTCAGGCCCCACTTGCAGGACAGAAAACGTCAAGGAAAGGCGCTGTTAGGTATGCTTCGCCCGCTGATCGGGCCTAAGGGAGTGTCCCTGGCTGCTAAGGTGTGCCTTTATAAAACTCTTATCAGGGCGGTGATGACTTACGGGTCATCGGCCTGGTTTGAGGCTTCTAATACTTCTAGAGGTCTCCTCCAAAGTGTTCAGAACAGGGCAACCCGGATAATGACGGGAGCACCGAGGTATGTTCGGAACAGGGATCTCCATAGGGACCTGGGGCTGGAGCATATCGACAGTTTCATCTGGAGACTTGCCAGCAGAGAGGACAACAAGCTACAGGGAAGTGAAAATGTCCTAGTACGGAACCTGAAAAGGAGAACCACCCGACCTCCAGATAATGGATAAGTAGCACTACTATTGCTGTAATCTCTCTCTAGGAGCATAAGCTAAATTTTAGACACGCAATGCTTTTATGAAATTGTATTATCCTGTCCGGGATGCTGGATGAACTGCTGGCGGTTCACCCACGGACATTAAAAGTATAAATCCATGTTGTGTTATAAAATGAAAAATCTATTTATGTAATTATTAATTATTTATTTATTTTTATTAATTATTTATAAATTTAGAATAAGATAGATCTGTGTTCAAAACACACATTTTGTTATAAATCAGCTTTATATTTAATTGTTATTTTGATATATTAATTTATAAATGTCTTCCCCCTGTAAGGGCAATCACCTCGAAGAGGTATTAGGATAACGTATGGTCTTAAGATTATACCTAACTGCATATATCCATTAGTTATCTCCTACACTGTACTGTAGGATGCAGATGTTCTTGGTGGCCGCAGTTGTGTGAATGCAGAGTTGACCAATGCATTTTTGAATGCAGTTTGCAATTCTTAACTCTGCTCCCGGCTGCGTGCTTATCGCTAGATGGATTGGGTGAGCTTTTACTACACTCCCATAAGGTATTCACCTCATAGAGGTGTTATAGTGGGTATGTTCTTAAGACTGTACTTAGTAGTCATTGCTGTCTCCCATATTGAGCTTGGATGCAGCTGTTCTCGGTGGCCGCAGTCATGGAATCCGGGGTTGACAAATGCATTTTTGAATGCAGATTCTTGCAATTCCTAACCCTGCTTCCGGACTGCGTGCTTATCGATGGATGGATTGTGGGCTCGTTAATGTATTCATTAAAATGTATACACCCTCAAAGGGTAATCACCTCAAAGAGGTGATAGAACTATTACGTTATCTTATTGTTATTATAATTATTATCGTTACCTAGATTATTATATTATATTATCTTTACGTGCCCCACGGAGCCCGAGGGTGCTGCTTGTTCCTTGGGGCCGCAGTTATGAACGCAGTGTTGATCAAATGCATTTATGAATGCAGTCTTGCAATTTCTAACTCTGCTTTCGTGCTGTGTGCTTTATGATGAGCAGACCGTGAAATGGGCTCCATGTGATTAATTAATTAATTATTATTAATTTATGCTTGTTGTTGTTATTATTATTATTATTAATACTTCATGTATTAAGGCCCCATGGAGCCCGAGGGTGCCGCTTGTTCGTTGGGACCGCAGTTATGGGGGCAGGGTTGATCAAATGCATTTATGAATGCAGTCTTGCAATTCCTAACTCTGCTTTCGTGCTGTGTGCCTGATGATGAGCGGACTGTGGAATGGGCTCCATGTGATTCAGCATTAATTATTATTATTAATAATACTTTCATGTATGTTTTTTTTGGTCACTGGTCAAAGGTTCACACTAGCCAAGTAAATTCTACTTTATAATACAAGGGACAAGTAAAAGCGCCAGTTTAGCTTGTATCCCGCCAAGTTAACAAATTTAGAGAATGAAGTGGTAAAAGGCCTAGATGCCTGTCCACTAATTTGGCATGCACCTTGCTGTGCATGGCTAGCTGACCCTTGACCCTTGACCCTTGCCATTTCCTTGCCTGAAGATAACCAGAGAATGGTTGAAACATGTCGCAAATACCACCACCAGGTCAACAGTGCAGAACTTTTCATCACCTACCAGCCACCCATCAATAGCAGCAATAACATTCAACTGAAGAAAAAACATGAACATAAGAAACCGAAGAGAACAATATACAAAACCTACAACTTGAAGATGTTTCTACGAGAAGAAGTTGGATTCCAGTGTCAACATCTCTTAATAATCAAGAGGGACTGTGCAACCTCTACCCCTGTTGGCATGAAGATGAAGGCGGCTTTTCGCAGTAAACAACCGAGAGTATCATTTAAATATCCAGCAATATCCGTAACAGAAAATAGTAAACAACACCCAACCACCACAAAAATCAAAAATAGAAAGGGAACAGGAGTTCACTGTAAAGTGAGGCTAATGTTTTCTGCCAAACATCATTTAACACAGAGGGACTGTGCAACCTCTATACCTATTGGCAGAACGCAAAGGCTTTTTGCTGAGCAGCGGGCAACTGGGACCTTACGCTTGGACCTGTAACTCTACTCCCATTGGTCAACATCGCATCGAATATATATATATATATATATATATATATATATATATATATATATATATAGAAATATATATATAGAAACCTTGAAAAACTAGTGAAGAAAATGACATCAGCGAAATACGGTCAGCTGTTCAACGAAATATATATATATATATGTATGTATATATGTATAAGAAGATTTCACATAAACACGTGAAATAACAATCAATGATCAAACCACAATAAGAAATTAGTAGGGTATTTAACTCTGACGAAGACCGCTTGTTACGGTTGAAAGATCTTAGTCTTGTTTTTCCATTTCTTATTGTGGTTTGATCATATATATGCATATATATATTTCATTAAACTCTTTTGGAATCCTTCTATTTATCACTTTTCTCGTTAACTTTTCTAACTTTCTAATAAGTGTTTTGAAATTTTCTGTCTTGTGTATTGAAGATAAAACATTTGGACAACTGTTATTTGATATATCAGAAAATTTTGGAACACTTATTAGAAAGTTAGAAAAGTTAACGAGAACAGTGACAAATAGAAGGATTCGAAAAGTGTTTAATGAAATGTGTATAAACAAAAATCTGCTCCCTAATTACATAACTATATGTATTTTGAGTTGATTGTCTTTATAAGGCAAGCTAAGACTTTCATAAACAAGTGTGAATGTTGGAATAAAAAAAAAACAAAGAATAATAAGTAATAATTATAATACTCTGCTTTCTAGTGTACAATTACAAAATTTGACTGATTTTACTCAAGACAGGCACAGTTTGAAACATTAGTTTCTTCATTGTGTCTTCGTGTTTCAGGCAAATTCAGGAATATATATTGCCATACCAAATTTACCAGGTCTAGAAATTTGACTACTAATAATGCATACCTTGTTGCCGAATTATCGATGGCCGGTATATCAAATATCTGCCAACTCTAACAAGCCCTTTCACACATTGTCTTTACATTTTCACCTCAACCGCAATATTTTTCTTACGTCTCATAAATAAGGACAATAAAATTGTATATGATTAGTTTAGTGTGTATTTATATATAACAACTAGTCATCATGTAGGTTACAGAACTAAACTGTTTGTGATATTTTAAAAATTACTGATTAAGCAATTGACAGTTTTATAGAAAATTGAACAAACCCATCAAGTGATCTATTTCTAGACTATAAATATAGAAATAACTATTCACATTTTTCTTTAGTTTCTTTTATTTCTAGACACTCAAATCTACTTCACCTGTTGCACTGTTACCATTTCAAATAAACTATTTAACAAAATTAACGTTGTTTTGAAGTTGCAAGTTAAATTTGTGATGTACAATGTTTTTGGGGCTAACATGTGATCAGCTCCATGGCTCGGACGCTCTTAGGAAGCTTTCACGGTTCTACCCGACCTGTGACGAGTGAGTCGACAATTTTATAGCCTAGCTTTGTAGAGTGTAAGTAGAGTTTAGATTATGTAGTGTATTAAGGTATGTTGTTATAATGACTGTGCTTTGATACATGCGTCACATCGATGATGCACCACATAGCTATCATCGCACTAAATGAAAACTGTCGATACCACATACATTTAGTAATGCAATGTATACATCTCAGTCTACTTGTAACCCAAAAAAAAACGAAGTTATCAGTCATTGACTGGTATATTTGTTAAGTTCATTTAAATGTGAAATTGAATGTGTTAACAATAAGTAATATAACTTCTGACTGGTGTAATTACAACGACTGATCAACCTGCATCCATGAATAATGTACTTTCTGACAGATCAGTAGAGGTGAGCAAATTTCCTTGTGGCAGATCTGTGTACAGTGAGCAATGCTCCTTGTGACAGATCTGTATACAGTGAGCAATGCTCCTTGTGACAAATCTGTATATAGTGAGGAACGTTCCTTGTGACAGACCATTATACAGTGAATAATGCTTCTTATACTAACCTGTTTATTGCAAGTAATCATACTTGTGACAGATCTCTGTACAGTGAGCAATTCTCCCTGTGACAGAACTGTACACAGTGAACAATACTCCTTGTGACAGAACTGTACACAGTGAACAATGCTCCTTGTGACAGATCTGTATACAGTGAGGAACTTTCCTTGTGACAGACCATTATACAGTGAATAATGCTTCTTATACTAACCTGTTTAATGCAAGTAATCATACTTGTGACAGATCTCTGTACAGTGATCAATTCTCCATGTGACAGAACTGTACACAGTGAACAATACTCCTTGTGACAGAACTGTACACAGTGAACAATGCTCCTTGTGACAGATCTGTACAAAGTGATCAATGTTCCTTGTGGCTGATCTGTACACAATGAACAATTTTCCTTGTGACAGACCTATATACAGTGAGCAATTTTCCTTGTGACAGACCATTATACAGTGAATAATATTCCTTCCAGCCGACCTGTTTACACAGGTAATGTTTCTTTTGACAGACCTGTTTGCAGTGGTCAATGGTCTTTGTGGTTTATTTGTTTACAGCTCGTAATGTTCTTTGTGTCTGCTAGATTCCCATTAACTCATAGTTCATCTATATACAAACTTGTATATAGTAAATAATGTTTCTCGCAGCATCTTCTTCACACTGAAGCATTAGCATTGCCCTTTGTGACCATCCTACTTACAGTAAGTAATGTTCCTTGATGATCAAGTCCATTGAGATTGGTTTGGTGTGAATAATATTTCTGTGTCATAAAACAGATAAGTGCTAATCTTTCGCTGTTTAGAATAGCTTTGAACCCGACTGTTTATGCTTGTACTACATGCTTATGAGTTCTTATTCTTTACAGAATATTTTTTGCACAACAACAAAAAACATTTATTATGTTTAATCGTTTACTTTTATTTGTTCAATTGAACTTTATAGTAGTATCTACAGTTACTGGAGCAGTTCATATTAATATTGAAAACATCTGTTGTTCTGCTTAATACTTGAACAAATGGCCTAAACTATAAGATAAACAATTTTGATATCTCCGTTCAGTAGTACAGAGTTTATCTGCATTATAACAAGGAGCTGCTTTCATTATACCTTAATTGTACATATTAGTATATGTTAATGACACTATTAGCATATACTAATTGTGTATTAGGAACGCGGTGGAATGACTTATAAGTCATTCCGTTTCAGAGCATACTTATTATGTTGACTATGTGGTTGCAAAGTTATTATGATATTGGAATTTACGATTATAACAATGAAGTCACGATAGGAGTCGGAGATATTTGCATATAACTCCTGAGATAGATAGATGGGAGAAGAGAGAAAATATGAAGAAAGTAGGTATCGAGGGTCATTTTGCATAAAAACATATATGTTATTTATGATGAGTTACTGTTGAAACACACAGCAATATCCCAATGTTGTGTGTTTCAGTCATTAAGGCCAACGTACTTACATGTTTATGATGTATTTGGTGAAAAGCAGCAGGTCTAAACTACGTCCCGTGCATTAAAGTTTAACTGAAAGCAGTTCCAAGCTTTTCATGACAGCATGCAAAGAGAAGGTTTGTTTAGTTAGAGGCCCGTGTGAATTTGTTTTCCCAGATCTAAACCAGATAAAAGCAGAAGAGAGAGTGAGACAGAAGGTAAGCCACAACCACAAGGACTATTGCAGTAGTGTATTAATTTGCGGTCACCTCTATTGGGCAGCTAGTAGAGCCGATAATTAGAATTTAATAATTCACCCCCTTTGGACGGGGATGAAACATTTATTTCTTGGCCTCCAGCCTCCATACCACCCACTTCCCAATACAACTCCCATTACGTCTGCCCCTTAATTAACAATTTAATTATTTCCCCAAAGGGTAGCAAACGAATACCACTTATTGCTCAGTTATTTCCTTTACCCTGAATATAATGTTTTTAAACGGTAAATAATTGAATTCCACCCTATCTAAAGCATGCATTTTCCTGTATTGGCAATTTCAGCTTTCAACTGAGTTAATCCTCCTGTAAAGTTTAAATTTAAATAATAAGCCCAACAAGTATTACTACTATTTATGAAAACATTGCTTTGACAATAAAACTATAATGTTATGAAGAATAAGTAAGAATTCTTGGGGTGTTTAACTTCATATACAGTTCAATTTATATTATAATTTTTATTATATATACGACAATTGTTTCTTCTTTGCATATTAAGTAAATTATGATTTTTAGCTTATGGCAGAACTCAAAAGATGCAGTTTACATGAACGGTACGTTCAAAATTACAAGCAAGAGACAAAACTAGAATAAAAAAACTCTACATATAAGATAAAACTGAGAACTTTTGGTTATTGCTAAAACGGCATTCAACTGTACTGAATCATTTGGGTATCCGCCACTCAAGGCTGGTCAATGGACTTGCCCTGACTGGTAACCTCTGACCTTAGTGTCAAAGATATGAAGTTAGCCTGCTAGTATCTCACATACTGAATATATTTAAAACGAGTATATGTCTACAAACTACACTAGGGGTAGTAATGGAGTGATTAAGCGCCTCTATTAGCCTCTAGTACCCAACTCCGACTTTCGGCCTTCGCGAGGTTACCCTGTTAACTTGCTATATGCAGGGACAAACGAAAGAGGAGGAGAATGTGACCAGGGGGTGGGCCTGACCACCTTCGTTTCACATCCTTCCAACTTCCCGAATGCTCTTCTCTTATCCCAGCCCCAATCTATGGTGTTATGCGATCCGTGCGGAAGGATGGATGATACAGGGATTACTGTTTTACGAACGGAGCCTCAAGGGTACCAAGCGAACCCCTTGAGTAAATAGCCTTACTCCGGTATCCGGTGCTCTGCCGGAGCGAACAAAATTCCACTGAAAGAGCTTCAGGAAGTTTCCCCTGTATGATAATAAGGAGAAAGAAGTCCGGAGAGGGGTCCAAAAGCGGTAACTAGTGGGAGCCAACCTCCCACAAGTGCACCTAAGGACCCGTAGAAGGAGAAAGGAAGTAACTTTCTCCCGAAACGTAGGGAGCCTGAATGGGCATTATCAATGATGGTTTGTGCAGATTCTACAAAGAAGTGGAAGAAACACCGTTGCACAGGCTGGCTGACTGAAAGAGAACTTTGCTGACAGAGGTAGGTGTTTCGGGAGACTCAAAAACTATAGAAAACTGTGACCGCTGGACCCAGCAAAAGTGCTGAGCTTCTTGGAGGCGTAGAAGCTAACTGCTGGGGTACTACAGTACAGAAGGAGGGAAGTACTATAGTTTTTAAGACGCAGTGCTATAGTCACCCCCAAAAATTAATATTAAATACACTAACAGATCTTCAAAAGGTATAAGATGTTTTGACCTACTGAATGTCTTCCTCAGGTCTCTAGTGAAATAACTAAGAAGAAAGTTGACTTGCAGTTTAGAGGTTACGACGTGGGTGAGAGAATGATATCAAAAGATCGGACTAATAATGAAATAAAGGGTAACACATTTGAACAGGACAAGACGACCAGAAGGAAACAGACACAAATGAGGAACACTATCTGCCAGATAATGTCATCTCTCAGTCAAGCCACTCTCAAACTAAGTAAATGAGAATATCAATTAATCACATGAGATTATCAAGAGAGTTTCAGAAACTTTCCAAGGCATCAACCAGGCAACAAAAGTTTCAGAGGAGAATGCTTCTCCACAAGAAGTATTGAATTTATTATTATTTAGATTCAAAATAGCACAGCATAGTCCTAACTACATGGCCGGGGAGCAGGGTAGCTCAGTGGCTGACGTGAACTTCTCTGGAGTGTTATATCCTGGTTCAATTTTCACTCTGAACTTTAATTTTTCTCACTTGGATCGTGAAGAAATCTGAGAATGATGACCATAGAGAAGGATGCTAAGCCTTCGGTCTTGAGGCTGCACGATGTCAGGTACTTGGTAAAGATCACCTACACTAAATACTTAGACTTAGATGAGATTTGGCATTTTCAATATAGAGTCATTAGATAGACACAATATTCTTCTGAGACATCAGCGTCAGAGGTGTTGTTTTCTCGCAGATGCTTAATCACCCTGTTTTGATATTAGAGCGTGTACCCAGCCTTTCGGCTATATCACGTATAATAGCAACTCAGATTGATGCCTTTTTAACGTGAAAGCTCTTTCGCCGCATCTCGGTAGCACCAAGCTCTAGCCGAAGATAGGGCTATCATAGCCTCCGAGATACGCCCGAGGTGGACCACGCGGAGGCGAGCTTCCACGACGCTACATCACAAAGTCAAAAAAAAGGAAAACAATACATAAAACTCAGTACTTGGACAAATTAAAGACACTTTATAAGAGATTAAAAAACAAAAAATCAATCCTCTTCTTCTTCTTCTGATTACGGATGTCCAGTGACAATATCGCCTGGGCTCCTTCTCGTTCTTCTTATGCCCTCAATGAACTTGAAGAAGTCATCCCTATGACTTGTAAAGGCAGTTCTATATCTTAATCACCCACCCACACTGGCTGGGTGTCGTAGGTCAATGCGACCACAAGCCAGTAATATCTTCGTTCTTCATCTATCCCTGACAAGAGCTTCTCTTCTCTATTCCTGATCCCCAGCGTACATGCGTCATAGTCAATCTCATCATCCCATCACTAAATGCCTTCGTCTTTTAGATCCTTTTTTTTCTTCAAAGGCTTCTTTCTGTTACTTTTCTTATTTCATCCTTGCAATATTTTCTGCAGATCTTAGACCATTTATTAACTTGTTTTAATAAAAAATGATAACATTTTCATTTCTAACAAGATATTTATACCGTCATTAGTCAGTTTTCCATCGGTCTTTAAATTTTATTGCGTTACAGGTAGTTCGAATAACCTTATTATAAAAAAAAAAATAATTTATGATTGTTGTTTTGAGTTCAAACAACAGGAAGACTCCATATGTGACTATGGGTATATTTATATAACTTCTTGGGAAAATAACGACATTATTATACTGAGTAATATTCTAATGTAATATTACAATCTCCTACCTGTAATATTCTACTGTAATATTACAATCTCCTACCTGTAATATTCTACTGTAATATTACGATCTCCTACCATAATATTCTGCTGTAATATTACGATCTCCTACCAGTAATATTCTACTCTAATATTACTATCTCCTACCAGTAATATTCTACTGTAATATTACGATCTCCTACCTGTAATATTCTACTGTAATATTACGATCTCCTACCATAATATTCTGCTGTAATATTACGATCTCCTACCAGTAATATTCTGCTGTAATATTACGATCTCCTACCTGTAATATTCTGCTGTAATATTACGATCTCCTACTATAATATTCTGCTATAATATTACGATCTCCTACCAGTAATATTCTACTCTAATATTACGATCTCCTACCAGTAATATTCTACTGTAATATTACGATCTCCTACCAGTACTATTCTACTGTCAATTTCATTCATTGTTAAAATAATAAATTACTGAAGTAAACAAGATATTTAGTATCTTAAATAAGTATTTTTATTTAGAAAGGACAAATACTTATAAGGATTTGATGAAAGAAATATATTTGTTCCACAATAAATATAATTGATGATTCATAATAACTTGTACTCCTTACTTAAAGCCTCGCACTTAAAGACTAAAGGGAGGTTGCAACATGCCTTCATATCCTTTTCCCAATCTGTTGGAGACCCAACCGTCGCTTCGCAAGTGCACTTGGTGTCCCTATCTCAACTATCCTGATGACGGTTCAACCGCAAATTAGAGACTGTAAGTGTGTTCGTATCTTTATTCTCTGTGAATGGTTATATATATACATAAACTAGATTTTTCAAAAGAACACACAGAAAAGAAATCACTGAAACTCACTACTATGGAGCTTTTCCCTATACTTTCTTCTTCTTCCTGTATTTCTTCTGTCTTCAGAGAGGCACCTTTCATTTCCTACCGCAAACCTGCTAATCTTCGATGTATCTTCTCTAACATCTCTTCTCCTAAACCTCCTAATACTGCTGGTGGTATGGTTCAGTGCGGATGTCGTGGGTGAATTACATGTCCTATCATCAATCCCGTTCCTTCTTTTTACCTCTTTCCATAGTAAAAGCACCTACCCTATCGCTCACAAGACCTTTTATACCTCTGGTAAGTGCGTTTACCGTTTGGTTTTCGCCCAGTGTGGTTCCTTTTATGTGGGTTTATCTTCCACCAAGCTATCACAGGTCATCCGTTGGCAATCACAGTGACCTTACAAGCTAAGTTCCTTACAAGGACTCAGTTTGGAATGGCTGTTTCCGTGTACAGGTCCGGAGGCATATTGATGAGACGATCGATTAGTGATCGGAAGTCACTCTGAGAGCTTCAGAAGAAGCACTTATTAGCCTTCTGGGTGGTAGATCGGCTTCTGGGCTTAACCTCAATCGTTGTTCCTTTATTTCTTTAGTCCTATTTACTTACTCAGTTTTATTATTTCCCCCTAAGTTGTTATTAGTTTTTAATTTTATTTTTATGTAAAAGATTTCATTCATTTAATCTTTATGTCGCTTCTTTTTCTTTATCTTCCTGGTCTCCCCTCCCTCCAAAAGTCGACTACACTGTTTGGGTGATTCTGTTTAAACGTCATTATCAGCCAGTCGTTTTCAGCCTTTGCAGCGACTCAAATTTATTTCCGACGACGAGGACATCAAAATATAGTAGTGAGTTGCAGTGATTTCTTTTCTGTGTGTTCTTTTGAAAATTCTAGTTTATTCAGTTCGAAGAATCGTTTTATCTAATTGGTATATATATAGATATATATTATATATATATATATATATATATATATATATATAAACAACAAACGATGGGTAGTATATTTAAAATACAGATTGTTTTTCGGATACATAAATTTAATAACAAATGCCAGGTAGTATATTTAAAATGCAGATTGTTTTTCTATGTACAGGCGAGGTAATAGAGACTCCCACGATATCAATGATAAAGCAGCATCTATTCCTGATCAGGGGAAAGATAAGAAAGCTGCTGCAAGTAGGCTGAGGGGGAATGAGATTGACGAGAGGGACCCTATACTGCACGACGTGCAGAAGCTGCGCTATCACATCATGGTAAGGACTTTCACAACAACTTACTATACGAGGTGTCATCAAAAAGTAACGACACTTTTTCAATTTCCCGTAATCTGTACATTCTAATTTCAAAATTTTTGTTGTTGTGTTGGTACACTCATCACGATAATATATTCATAGTTTTGACTACATAGCATGTGTTGTTTTTATGTAAGTAGCATACAAGTTAGACATATGCCTGTGTGCTCTGCGATTTTTCGCTGTTGAAAAAATAATTACCTGTAGAATAACTTTTACCACCTATAAGCATTATGTTTTGCTGACGTTAACTCACTATAACCCAATTTTACGTTCCTTTCAATACATAATACAATTTTTTACGCAAACATTAATACAAACTGTCTGCTGCAATATTTTCAAAAGCGAAAAGTCACGAGCACGCAAACACGCTTCTCGTTAACCTCGTCTAGGCTCTCACATAAATGTATATATATATATATATATATATAGTTACTCTGGAGGCCAGTAGCAGTTTGCTTCTCAACGCGAGTACTTCGCACTTCTTCCCGATGACGACGGATGTCGAAATATCGAAGTGAGTTCTGTAGTGTCTTTCTGTGTTCTTTTCTATGTGTTAAAGTGTATATATATATATATATATATATATATATATATATATATATATATATATATATATAGCCTCTCTCATGCTACATAATCAAAACTATGAACATATCATCGCGACTAGTCTACCAACACAACAACAAAAAATTTGGAGAGTCCTACACTCAACTTTACTATAGGTAAATATGAACCTTTTTGGATACATAATAAATAATGTCCCATTTAGGCGTAATATAAATGTCTAAATGGGATGTGTCTTTTATTCCTGGAGGTAGTACAGATAGTGACTGATCCACTTCTCAATACATACCTATCTTTTTATATCATACCACCTGTATATTTGTATATTTGTTTACCTCTTCTTCTTCCCTTCTACTCTCTTCCTGACGACGGTTTGAAATATAGATCTAGTAAGTGCTCTCGTTCTTTATTTGTTTTTTTGTATCCCTTGTTACTAATAATCTCTGTGCATTAATTATAAGTAATAGTATAAAAAAACCTGATGACGGTTTTTTGAAGGACCGAAACATGTCGTTTATATAGTTAAGTTCAATTGAAAATTAATGGTATTTATAGGATAAGAAAAGAAATTAGTGCACAAATATGTGTAATATAATGAATTAGGGACAGTTGTTGCATTTACTATCTGACACCACGAAAAAAGCAATAAGAAAACTGAAAAGTCATTCCACGAAATTAATAAAAGTGGAAATGGACGAGAAATTTATAAATATATATATTTATATATGTAGTTGCGGTTTGCCTCTATTATATATATATATATATATATATATATATATATATATAAACTCAAAAATTGTTAATGACCTCTTCTATTCTATTCACTGTTTTGTTATTGAGGGCTAGGTCAAATAAAAGAAAATAAACTCCTTTCTAGGCCGACGTTTCGATGTATTTGTACATCATCTTCAGGGCTAAAATTAGAGTAAGACTATAATACATTTATCAAAACAATCTACAACTCACATAGAGAAATAACACACATTTTTGTTAAGACCAACAGATACATACAAAAGGTTATTTTATAATCAGAGTTGTTGAGTACACATCTATTTAAAAGTATCAGACAAAACTCTGATTATAAAATAACCTTTTGTATGTATCTGTTGGTCTTAACAAAAATGTGTGTTATTTCTCTATGTGAGTTGTAGATTGTTTTGATAAATGTATTATAGTCTTACTCTAATTTTAGCCCTGAGGATGATGTACAAATACATCGAAACGTCGGCCTAGAAAGGAGTTTATTTTCTTTTATTTGACCTAGCCCTCAATAACAAAACAGTGAATATATATATATATATATATATATATAATTAAATTGGTTACCTATTTCTCTTCCTACTATTTTTCTAAAAATCTGGAAAAGTTATCAAGAAAAATAGGAAGAGAGAAATAGGGAAACAATTAAATTGTATATGCAATAAATATTAGAATATAGTATTAATGTAATGTTAATATTATCAGTAATAAATATTATTAATCAGCATTTATTAGTAATTAATTGTATGAATAATATTATTATAAACATATAATATCATTATTCTCAAGTACCCTTGTTAAATAAGTTCAAAAGAATACAAAAAGAAACTCGCAAACTACATTACCTTGATGAATTACCTATAATAAATAAATATTAATTTCGCAGGAAAAAGGAATAAAGGTAAGATCTAAATATAAAAAAGAAATATATGAAAATGATCTCAAATTAATTTTTTTAGTAGTCTTGGTAATATGTTAACAGTAATAATACATTGCATTAGTTAACACAAGAACAGAAGTCCATAAAATATACTGATTATTAAATTACCTTTATTAAATTTTTAAATCATGGAAACAAAAAAAGAAGTAAATTTAAATGTAATATATTGTTAGGTTTTGCTAAATTGTTTCTTTTAATAATACACTAATTATTTTATATTATATCATTATGGAATCTGATGTTTTTTCTTAAGCCTCCTTGCATTAAGAATGAAAAGTAAAAATATGAAAATAATATGGTTAGGGAACATATGTTTTTTAAAATATGTGTTTTTAAAATTATTTCTTTCAATTTCAAATCATATAATGAGTTACTTATTAATAACTAGTAATATTAATTAATTAATGAACAACTAAATAGAATCAAATCATAACAAATACAATTTATATGAGAAACCAAAAGAATCATGAAATAAAAGTAAAAAAGGTGTTTACTTTTTAAATATGTACAAAATTAATTACTTTATTCATCAATGGTAACTATAAAAGCAGTAATTATTTTATAACCATTTGAACATATAATTAATTTAATTTAAGCAGAATTGAAAAAAATTATTTATGAAAATTAGTTTAAAAGAAAAAATGCTTATAGAATAATAGTTTCTTAATGTTTCCATTGAAACATTGATTAAAATGAGTGTTATATTCATATTCTATTTTTGTTCTTTTTTATAGCTGTTAAAATTACTTTAGAACTTTCTAGAGAAAGTTATATAACAATAGGAAAGGTTACAGTTTCATTAAAAACTATCATTTGTCATATTATTACATATTTTATTAATACTTGTGATATTTCTTCCTATAAATATAATTATTATTATTATTACTATTTCCCTTTTCTTTTATAATATGAAAAGATTTCATCTGAATCGGATCAATTGTTATTAATAAATAGAAAACGAGTGAATCATAAGATATTCTAAATAACTAAAAATAATAATAAAGAGGTATATTACATTCTTTTTTGTAGGAATAACTTATTTTAAATTATTATTTAATTGTATATTAATTTGAATTAATATGTTTAAAAGTATTTGAAAGTTTTAGTTGCAATATTTAATTAAAAATATTTCTTATGCTAGTTAGTAAAGATAGCTTTCATTTTTTTTGTATTACTTTAATATAGTGTGCTTTACAGTCAATCTACTACTGTTTGTCATCATTTAATATTGATAATTTAACTCATTGTAGTAAAAAAAATAGAAGATAATTTTAAAGTGTTTACTAACTTTCTTTTTGATGTGAAGATTTTTTCTTCTTTTCTTCTACCTTTTCAAAAACTTATACGAACACAAAAATAATTTCACACATGTGAATTACTAAGTAGTCTAATTAATAGTCACTTCTAAAGTGCTATATTTAAGCATATTTCTTTAAACACCGATAAAAAAAAGCCTATACTCACAGTAATAAAAAAGAAATGACGCCATGATGAAACAGATTTACCTCATAAATTAAACCAGTCAGTGTTGCATGGACAGCAAATAAAAATAAACTAAATAAGGCCTACAAATTTTGCTGTTGTATATAAAAAAAAAATGAATCTGTTTAATTGAAATGAATTTTAAATATTTTTTTTTTTAAATAGATAGTTTTATAATACAAGGAAATAATGGAAATAATAGATAAATTAGTAAAATTTAATAGATGATTTTCCAGGTCTGTCGATATTAATATGTTTTATATTTTAAAAACATTGTGTCGGCGTGCAAGCAAATTGCGAAAACTAATTATATTATTAAGTTATTTAACAAACTATTTAATTTAATTTTTAGTTTTAATGCAGTTATTTCTATTCTGCTAATTTTAACGTAAATATAATCATTGTCACAGCTTTGTCATAAAATCTATTGAGTCTCTATGATTAATAATTAACACTAGAGTGATTTGTTGTGTAATATTTTAAATTAACTTTCATTTCAAAGAGTTGGTAAAAAACAAAGAAATAATAATACATTTAATAAAATGGAACCATTTATATAAAATGTTAGTGAGAACACTATAATTTTAGTTTATTATTACATAATTAATTGTTTTATCAACTAAATTTTATTCTAAGTCAGGTAATTAGTTGTTAAACTTTCTACATAATTATCGTAATGTATAAATTAATTCAGCTCTTTTAAATTATTAATTAAAGCAGTATTTTTATAAAAAGTAATTCTGTCAGCTCACAAGCAGTTATTGTGTGTTATAATTATTACTCATAATTATAAAGTAGAAGAAACACTAAGTTTCTACACACAAACAGTCAATATCTTATGACTACTCGAACAGTCAATATCACTTTACTGAGGCAAATGTAACCTGATGATGAACCTTGAGTGTCCGAAACGCGTCGTTGTTTGATAAATTTTTTTGTTTGTAAGTGGAAACTTAATGGTTCTTCAGTGAATACACACTTTTTCCCACCAATCACATAGCACCACTCAAGCCTAAAACCTCACCTAATATCCAATCTACAATTGATACGAAGTCATCATGAAAGTTGAAAGATATAGATTGGAGAATTTTATTAAATAAATCTATCATACCATGGAAAGAATTACAAATTATATGTTATATGAGCGATCATTTTTTACATGTCAGAATTTTATTATTCTTACATCTCAGAAAAGTCATTTTATAATTTCAAATTTTTTCATTAAACCTCTAAATATCAAAATTATTTCAGTCGAATCTATAAAATATTTTTTAAGCAATGTAAATAAATGTAAATCAATCATTTAAGTACAGTAGGTGACCCATTACTCCAGGATTCAGTTTTTATAACTTTATTGCTTTTTGCAGCATATAAAATTTCACAAATTTTTTTTATACATTAGTAATTCTTTGTTCATTTTTTTTTAAAGCCAATTTTCATTGTCTTATAATGAGCCGTTTAGAGTCAAAATTTTTTTCTGAAAACAAAAAATTAACCCTAACGCCTCTTTAGTTAATGTAAATTTAAAACAAAATTCGTCAACTCATCCACTATATAATGTTCTATTTTTAGGTATAACATTTGATTTTAATCCGTCAAACTGTATGGCTTGTATCACTCTCACAAGCTTTTAGAATGAATAAGTCAACATTTTTAAAATTTATTGAAAAAAATATTCGCATTTTTTCAATAAAGAGTCCGACGATTTTTTTATTTATTGATTTTATAGTTTCAAAAGTATAAAAACAAGATAATGCTAAAATCTTATAAATATGGATTAAGTAAATTAAGAGATAAAATTTTGAATTTTTTTTTTGGCAAAAACACATTTTAGCAGAAAAGTGACTTTCCCATCATGCATAATAGTTCCCAAACAATAGGGATCATCTACTCTATAAGGCCCATTTTGTGTAAATTATTGTCTTGATTGATTATGATAGAACTGCAGCGTGTACACAATCTTTTGGGTACTCACACCCACATACATACAGACATCATCATGAAAACGTCATAAACAACTTTGGGGACCTAAAACATGTAAATCCATCAAAATCTTTTTTTCAAAATCACTTTACTTTACTTATAGTGAAATAAAAGTGATTTAAATAAGCATTGAATGTTACCTGGGGGAAAATGAAAAAAAAACAATAAAGATTTAATAAGAAAACTAACTACCTACGGAAATTTAATTGAACGTTACCAGTTTAAATATTGAAGGTAAAAACAAATGCTATCTAATAGAACAAATAATGACGTACAAGTTCAGGATAAAAAGTTTCTTAAGTATACATTTGTTCAAAGTTTGTCTCAACCAATTAAATAAGTCTTCAGAAGAGAATTACTTGAAGTAACTTTTGATTCTTGTAATAAAAGAAAGGTACAAACTTTGATTCGAAAATTCAAAGGAAGTATTTGAATATTATTATAAAGTAGTTTTATTTGCTCAATCAATTGAAAAGACTCAGAGCAGTTCATTATGCTTTATGTTTTTATACCAGTATCGTTCAATTTCATTTTGCAGGTAGTTATTTTTCTGCAGTCTTGTTGAATCCTGTGGTTGGTTGTTCATATTTGGTTTCAGTTCTATTATCTTAAAGGTTTCAGCAATTTGTAGTCTATTATGATCATTTTCATGGTATAAAACTTCAGTGTTTTTCACCAGCATTTCTCGAGTCAGTTTGGTTTTATATTCTTTTATGGTATGTTCTTTTGGGGTTCCAGCAGACAGATGCATTGTAAGTCTTCTTAAAATGGTTGTTCTTGTTGAACCAATGTATTTTGATTTTAAGATCTCACAGTTTCCTATTAAGCAATTATATTGATAAATTACATTGGTTCTCTGAAGTGGTTTTAAGTGCAGGTTGTTCTTTTTTATCATATTGGATGTACTGATACTCTTGTAATATATGTTGATTTTGAGCTGGTCTTCTACCTTGATGCATTCTGTGTTGTCCTTGATTATGTTCTTCAAAATTCTTTCATCTATTTTGTAAGCCTTTGAATATTGGTTTTTGTAATAGATGTTATGAAATGCCCATTTTTTGTTGCTTTTGAATTTTCTTGTTGCCCATTGTTCACTCGATTGATGTACAACTGTAGAATATCATCGAATTTGCTGTTGCTATAGCCATTGTTAATCAATACCTGTTTTGTATTTCGTATGGTTTGGTGAAACGTCTCCCAATTAGATGACGTTTTATAGGCTCTTTGAATGAGCGTTTTGATAGTGCCTTCTTTATACCTGTCTGGACACTCACTCTCTGCATTTAAATGTATTCCACTGTAAGTGGGTTTGATATAAACTGAAGTCTGTAATTCATTGTTGCATTCTTTTATACTAACATCTAGAAAATTTATAATTTTGTTATTACTGATTTCTTTTGTAAATTTTAGTACTGAGTTAGTTTCAAACAACCTTTTAAGTTCGTCAATTTCATGAACATCATCTACTATCACAAAGCAATCATCCATATATCTGCAATAAAGGCGAGGCTTTTTCACTGAATTATTCATCATGACACTATTTTCAAGATGGCACATGCAGAAATTTGCAAAAGTTACTCCTAGTGGTGATCCCATAGCAACTCCATTTTATTTGGTAGAGCAGAGTTCCTTCAATGTGAATAAATGGACTTTTCATGGTAAGCAATCTCAGTAACTTTTCCATAACTGATCTTTTGAAGGGGGGAGGTGGCAGAGAGGGGTGGTTGTATGCCACAGTACAAAGGTCGTTCAACAAAACATATATATATATATATATATATTATATATAATATTTACCAATGAATTGGGATGATGAACTATCCCATCGCACACTGAACTTCTTGAATCTAATTCGCTTCAGTTTAGTCTCTAGTGCAAGGTTACTCGGTGGTTGTCTAGCTGCATACAATTGGTGATGACTAGTGTCAAAATAAAGAAGTAGGTTGTGACAGTTATTTTATGTATATATATATAAATAAAAAGCTTTCACATAAACACGTGAAATAACAATCAATGATCAAACCACATTAAGAAATGGGAAAACAAGACTAAGATCTTTCAACCGTAACAAGCGGTCTTGTTGGGTAACCCAAGTTGGGTTTTTGACTCTGACGAAGACCGCTTGTTACGGTTGAAAGTTCCTTCCGTTCCGTTCCTTCATTCTTTCTCCTTTTATTTTCTTTCTTTCTACTCTCCTGAAGACGGCAACACGCCGAAATTATCGAGATTCGTGAGTGTTCGTCTTTTTTCTTGTGTTCTCTAGCTGTAACTTTAATTATATATATATATATATATTATCGAAGTGAGTTCTGTAGTGTCTTTCTGTGTTCTTTTCTCTGTGTTAAAGTGTTTATTGTCCACACGGATCTTTCTTTTTATTCGAAGTATATATATATATATATATATATATATATATATATAGTCAGTGAGTTAGTTGACTGTCGTCCCTCCGTCAATTCACTTCTCCTGAAAATAACCATCATAACGATCGAAATATTGAAAAGCGAGTCTTTGTTATGTTTTATTCTATGTCTCACAGTTTATTTTAAGTGTAATCTGTCCTAACGGATTGCATTTCGTTTATCAGGTATAATTATATATATAATGTATATTTTTTTCTTTTTTTTTGAGGTTTGAGGTCGAATGATTTTAAACTAGTCCTTTTGCCGACGTTTCGACATATATTTATGTCATCTTCATCACGTCATGTTGTAGCTACGACGTCATGTTGTAGCCCTGAAGATGACATAAAGATATGTCGAAACGTCGGCAAAAGGACTAGTTTAAAATCATTCCACCTCAAACCTCAAAAAAAGAAAAAAATTACATCATATAAATATTGGGTCAAGAAAACAAAACATAATGTATATATATATATATATATGACGTCATAAATAATATAAGATTAGACATACTTTCCAATTACAAAGAAAAGAAAAAATTGCTACATCCCAGAAAAGTAGTTGTAAAATAGAAACAGATAAAAATATGAGAAACAAATATTTTCCTTAGGAGAAGACGAACAATAATGTTTTCAGTATTGATTTAAATTAGTTCTGTAAGTAGTAGTTCAAACTTTGTTGGTTGAATATTCTTCCGGTTGATTTCAAGGAAAACAACTTGAGTTATGATAAAATTATAATATTAATGTAGGGATTTTGATTTATTTAATTAAATAAATGTATTGTTTAAATAAGCAAGTCCTATGGTTTTAGTGAGATGTTGAAATCATCAGTCCAGTAAACTTGATGACCGGGAATTGAAATTTCTATTGAATTTAAAATTGTTGCAATTATTACTGTGCTGTGTTTTCTCATTGTAAGAATAATACTAAGGTCTCGGTTTAACAATTGTTTTATATGAACAACGAGGTCTGAAGACGTGGTGTAGGAAACATTTTGTTTATATAGACGTTACTATGTAAAATGAATGTTATGTTAAGTTGACTGGATGTAATAAAAGTGATGTTTTTATGGCAGGCTAACAGGGATGCTATATGCAATGACAGGAAATATCGACGGAATCCCGAATGTCCTCCTGTCAGATGTGCCTACCAAGACAATGACAGATCAGCGGAGATAATGAAAAATCTTGAAGTGGTGAAGAAAACAGAAGATATTCAAAGGCCACCCTGGGGAAGAGATGATGATTTGTCCACGAAAAATCACAAGAAAGTCTCTTTTAAAGAAACTGAGAAAAGACAGCAGTGTTTGGTAACCAAGATTCCTTTGGATCGTGAATGTGATTTGACACCGTCGCATAGCTGTACAGTTCAACATGAAGGACATTCCCATACTATTCAAATCTTCATTTGTTGTCATCACTAGTAATACACCAACCATCTTCATGAAATCAACACATATTATACTTTTGATAAAAGTAAAAACTGTAACAAGACTATGTTTCATTTCATCTTATACAATGATAGCCATAATAATTCATCGAAATCTGAAACAAAACCGTGGTACCTGCAGTTACGAATTTAATTTCTCTGGGACCGTCTTTGTCAGAGTCAAAAACCCAACTGACTCTGACGTGTTACGGCTGAAAGATCTCAGTCCTTTTTTCTTATTTCATTTTACCGTTTGATCATTGATTGTTATTTTACGTGTTTATGTGAAATCTTGTGTATATATATATATATATATATATATATATATATATATATATATATATATTGGTATATATTGGTAGCAGATCTTCTCTCAAGCATATTTTATTGAATATGATCGCAGTTTCTGCGTTAACGACCTTTTTGTTAACTGATTCTAACCTCCTGGCTATTTTCCTTGTTGTAGTAGGTAACCTATAAATCAGGTTCGCCAATGAGATTTCCAAGTAAAAGGGTCAAATTAAGAAAGAAATTTAAAAACATGATCTAAATCTATAATCACTTTACACTAATACACGAGCTTTCAACATTCATATGTCATCTTCAGGTTAATACAAAATAAACATCAACTAAATAAATAAACTAAATAAAGAAAGTTACAAATACTAATAGGTCTACGTTCCATTGACAACTGAAGGTATGGATGGATGGAAGGGCGGGGGGGGGGGGGAGAGGTGGTGTGAGTGGGAAAGGACTGGCCTTTAGCGAATGTATAGTCCGTGTCATAAAATTTGACCCGGCCATAGAGAATCAACTCAAACTACCCGCTAACTTCCAACTCCCTTAACAATTCTAAATCTATTTTCTATTGGTTTTAGGCTAGGAATGATACAAAAATCACTATTTTGAATATTCAAATTTGGTCCTTCATCTTTGATGTAAATAGCTTCAAGGATACGCAGTTTATTAGCATCACTATGGCAATCCAAATATATATATATATATATATATATATATATATAAAGATTTCACAAAACCACGTGAAATAACAATCAATGTTCAAACCACAACATGAAATGGGTAAACAAGACTAAGATCTTTCAACCGTAACAAGTAGTCTTCGTCAGAGTCAAAAATCCAACTGAGTTTTTGTTATACCCAACTCAGTTGGGTTTTTGACTCTGACGAAGACCGCTTGTTAAGGTTGAAAGATCTTACAATGATCAAACCACAATATGAAATTGGAAAACAAGACTAAGACTATTCAACCGTAAGAAGCGGTCTTCGTCAGAGTCAAAAGCCCGACTGATTGTTATTTCACGTGTTTATGTGAAATCTTTTTGTATATGCTATATACTTATATATACATATATATAATATTCTTCAATTTTGAACTGTTATTGTGTTCAGTTTGGATAGTCTTTCCGTTTATCAAGAGAATATGTATACAAACTGAAATTTTTGGATGATCAGTCTTCAGGAGAAAATAGAATGGGTGACCAAGCACGCCGGAAACACAACGGCAGGAAACCTCTATATATTATATATATATATATATATATATATATTATATATATATATTAATATTAATATATTATATCCACTTAAATTCGAAAAAACGATCCAAACTGGACGCAAATCAGTTCACAAACGAAGAAAAGCAACACACAGAGAAAGAGACACACTTACAAACTCAAATTTTCGGATGATCCGTCTTCAGGAGAAAAGAGAGAAAGGGCGACCAAGCACGCCGGAAACACAACGGCAGGAAACCGTCCCGGCAACCGACCGTGCTGCCACGCGCGCCCGGTTCAGGAAGTAATGAAGTAGAGACGATCAGAAGAAAATTAATATTAAAATTAAAATTAAGAATTAAGAAAAGCAGTTCTGGTTGATTGAAGGTAAAATAAACAGCAGGAAGAAAAATGAAGTATAAAAAGGAATACCGTGAAAAATACCTAAAAGCATGAAAAAGGAAGATAACAGAGTTGGTAAGGCGATGAGAAACAAATGAAAATACAAGGATACTCATCGCCTTACCAACTCTGTTATCTTCCTTTTTCATGCTTTTAGGTATTTTTCACGGTATTCCTTTTTATACTTCATTTTTCTTCCTGCTGTTTATTTTACCTTCAATCAACCAGAACTGCTTTTCTTAATTCTTAATTTTAATTTTAATATTAATTTTCTTCTGATCGTCTCTACTTCATTACTTCCTGAACCGGGCGCGCGTGGCAGCACGGTCGGTTGCCGGGACGGTTTCCTGCCGTTGTGTTTCCGGCGTGCTTGGTCGCCCTTTCTCTCTTTTCTCCTGAAGACGGATCATCCGAAAATTTGAGTTTGTAAGTGTGTCTCTTTCTCTGTGTGTTGCTTTTCTTCGTTTGTGAACTGATATATATATATATATATAATATATATATATATATATATATATATATATATATATATAAAGACTATTATCGCTATGATCACTTTGTATAAATATTGAGCAAAGGGTTTTCGAATTAATTTTTATAAAACCTAATATCTGAGCTTTTCAACATCTTTGAAATAGCAAAGGAGCTGAATTAGAAAGGAAAATCAGAAAGTCTGTTTACCAATGAAGTTTATTAAGGAAGCATCTTTCCCAGGGGGTGGAGCGATTAAATATTGTTCTTCACTGACTACCTCTTAATCTGTTCAGATTGCATTTTAATATTTCATCATCGAACAACGTCAAAATTCCATTCGAAACATAATTTATTTAATATCAAGTACTCCTTATTCCGTTTGTACTGTTTGATGAACTCCTAACGAATGCTTAGTAATTTTTATAATTACTTCTGATTTTAAATTAAAGGTTTTTATCTTATTTTATTTAAGTTAAAAACTTATAAATAAAATATCAATGACCGGAGCAATTACGAAATCTTACTAAAATACTGAAATGAATTATTTTATAAATATTAGATATCGCTGTATGAAAGCTAGGGATGTCATCCTATTTCCGTGTCAAATACGCAAAAGGGTACATTTACTTAAGCAAATGGTTGATTTTTTAAGAAAGAGTTTGAGTGGGGAGGGGGTGTTAGAGAAACTTTTGTAGAAAGGAGACAACTGAAAATCAGTGTGAGAGAGATATAGAGAAGTATATAAAGGCAGGGGAAGTGAGTAAAGAGATACGGCAAGCAGCAGAGAAAGGAAAGCCCTGAAGGATTTAAATGAAACTAGTGATAGAAACGGATATATGAAGAAGGGAGTAAGAGAAGGATGGATTGAGAAAGTTGTAGTAAAAAATAAGGATGAAAAAAGAGGGGCCAGGTAGCTCAGTGGTTAACGTACTCGCCTCTGATCTTTTATAGGTCCAGGGTTCGATATCCACCTGGCACTCAATTTATACTCGCGGGAGGTGAGGGACATACTCGTCATCCCTAGGAGAGGACGTTATGTCAGTTCGGAGCCTGTGCGATGTCAGGTACTCGTTAAAGAACTCTTGTGTAAATAGACTTGAGTTAGACAAAATTTAGGACTCCCAATGTAGAATCACGGATCAAAACAAAAAGACTGTAAAAGGCTAACGTTTTTAACCCACTAGGGGATCGGTTTAAACAATAAAAAAAAGCGACTAAATGGTTTAAAGAGAGGAA
The DNA here is from genome assembly GCA_026182355.1 of Hermatobates lingyangjiaoensis. Lineage (NCBI taxonomy): Eukaryota > Metazoa > Arthropoda > Insecta > Hemiptera > Hermatobatidae > Hermatobates > Hermatobates lingyangjiaoensis. The sequence continues at coordinate 910,419 of JAPFBL010000020.1, forward strand.
CTGACACAGTGAATGACAATTGGAGAGAGAGAGCGAGTGTGTGTGTGTGTGTGTGTGTGTAAAGTAAAGCAATAGGAGAATATAAGGATGTAGGAATCAAGGAATAAGAGAGTAATAAATAACGAAATAAAATGATACAAGCTAATAATAGTGCAGTAGCTACCCCACAAAGGAACACACGTAGGCCGAACATTAGACCATTTGTGATACCACACAATGAAGATTGATTCTACATTGAGAGTCCTAAATTTTGCCTAACTCAAATGTATTTAGAGTAGGAATCTTTAACGAGTACCTCAAGCCCAAATTATAGGCTTGGGACCGAAGGCTTAACGTCCTCTCCGAGGGACGACGTGCTCAGATTTATTCACCACGTGAATAAATCGAAGGTCAGGGTGGGTAAAATGATAGAAGTTATATTTCAGAATTTGAACTAAATTGCAAAAACAGTCCATATCAAAGGATTGACAGTCTTAGTAACACAAGGGAAATTCCATTCTTCTTTCATTGAAAAACCGTATTGAACAGTCTCTTAACTTTATGTTGAATTTAATTGTTGAAATTTAAAAAAAATAATATATTTAAAATAATAAAAAAAACGAGACGACTCATTTTGCACCACGAAATATCTCATGTTTGTTTGGAAAAATAGTAAATAAAATTACTTTAATTTTAATGAATTTTATTGTTGACTATTCAGATAGTTAATGTATTTACTGATCAATAAATAATTTGTTTTATAATTTACTTTTATAAATGGTGTTTTACATTTTCTCTGATAACAGTTTTATTCTGGATAATACAATTGACCCTGCACATCTGAAAACTTCTTCCAGGTTTCATTTGTTTTGATATTTCCCCTTGATAAGAAGGAGTTGGGAATGTGTTGTTTCATACAAGTTTCTAGATAGAAATCGGAAGAAATTTCCAATCCGATATCAAACATAGTTGGAAATATAACATGATGGCTAAGTCAATGTTCCACAAGTGGAAGTTCAGCGAATTAGTTTATATTTGAATATTATGAAATACATTTGATTAAATTTTGTCTGAGTCACTTTTCCTACATAACTCTGAACTATATGCACAATAACTCTGAAGCTATTAACTGAGTGACAGACAGAAGCATCGATTGTTCTTGCCCTGAAAATAACTTATTATTTGAACAATATCCAAATTATTTGTTTGTATTTAATAATTGTGTAAATTCTGTAAAGAATCCAAACTTAAATTTTTTTATTTTTATATACATAATAACTTACTTCTTCTGATAACATGAGCAAGTTGTCTTTTTGTTTCTTTTGATTTCAAATAGATTGACTTTTGACTTTTGCAATTGATATTTAATCAATATTAATTCAATTTTAGTCCATTTGACTTTTTAGTTCAGAAAAATGTTTCAACATTTCTCATCAACGTAAAAAAAAACTAATTCTCTAGGCAGTATTTTGAAGCAACGTGAAAAGATGAAATTTGTTTCTTTTTAACTTTTAAAGAATGTTATTTTACATTTAAAGCAAAAAATGAAGTAAATAAATTTCTTCGAAATTGTAAACCTAATAACCATATTTAGAAAATTTACGTATTTTAAGAGTAAATGGAAAAATATTTAGAGTATTTTAGGTTAAAAGTGGTCAGTGGTAGAATATTTGTGTTTAAAAAGCTCATTCTAGAGGCCTGAGCCGTGAATCTTGACTCGAGTTGGATGTAAATCAAGGTTTGAGTCCCTTAGGCAAGGCAATGATTTATTCACTTAAGACATCGGACGTCAAGCAATAGTTACAACTCAATTGATAAATATTCAACCGACCGCAATAACCAGCTTTGTACTTAGACTGGCCTTATTTACATTTATTGAAATATCAATATTAATCTCTGTTCGTTTCACTGAATGCAAGCCATTGCAGAAATTAATAACACTATGCATTTCGTCTTTATAATACTGCCAATTGATTTCATGAATGGATTTTGTTTTTTATGAACTTATGTGCAACATAAGTCGACATACTCATGTGTTCCTCTTTGGTTAAGTTAAATATCAATATCAGTCCAGAGCATTGGACAGTGAAAACACAACGCAAGTTTAATATTCAGCGTAAAATTTAACACCTCCAGGAATTGAAGACCGACCGCTGCACATTAGCACATCTGACTATGATCACTATGAACTCAACTCAGCAGCAGTACAACTGAACGTTACTAACTTATCTCCTGCACTACTGAACTAAAAAAAATTTCCTCTGCTAGGTCAATACCAGCCCAACTAATAGTGTAAACTAAGCATGTTGTCCATAGTATTGTTCTGTTGTTGAGTTGACTGTGTTCATTATAACAGTACTATCTGAACGCCAGTACAACTGAGTGTCAGGAACTTAAGACAGCCTGTTCTGCACTGGCCTAGTGCAGTGTTGCCACTTTTTTTTGCAAAATAATCTAAAATTCTTTTATAAAACATCTAAAAACATCCAAAATATATTTTCGTACATCTAAAAAAATAATCTAAAAAAAACTTGATTAAAACAATAAAATATCAATACACAAGCAGTTACCTTATTTAATTATAAATGTAAAAATATCTCCTCTTCATCTTCTTTTATCACATCAAGTATATTTGATGTACTCGTCCTCGGATGATTGGCAATTGATATTTCACTTTTTCGGTACACTTTTGTACTAATATCTCTGAGTACTTCAAAAAGAAGTTGATAGGTTGAGCAACACTTATTTACCCTTTTCAGTCCAAATTGAATAGTTAGAATAGCATTCAATAATTCCAGTTTCATTTTATTCCTTATTTTACTTTTGATATGATTCATGGCACTAAATATGCGTTCTACATCAGCATTTGAATGTGGCAGGATTAACGCAGCTCTTGCACATTCAAATAGTTCTTGAAACTTTCCATTTCCTGAAGAATCTTTGAATTGCCTGACTTTGTTCTAAAATGCTTCAGTGTCAGTTTTATGAGTCCAATCAACTAAATCAATCTTACTCAGCTGGCATTCAGCCTGAGCAACACTATTATCAGAAGCACTTAGGAATTTCATAACTTCACAATATTTTGCTACATCCTTCACTGGTTGAAGAATGTTTGTAGCAGAAAAGAGAGAAACATTCTGTAAAACACCTATGTTCTCAGGAAGCCGCTGTTTGAGCTGTTTAAACAAGGAGAAGAGAAATTTTTGGCAACGCTTTCGCAAATTATCTTCTTTTTCTTTGGTTAATTTTCTTTTTAGCTGTACTCATCTTGAAGGGTTAATACAAATGTATTAAATAACCACAATAACACTAATCAAAGGGGCACGATTAAGTAAATATATCGAACTTTTTACCAATGAATAGGAAGGAACTTCGCAACACACCCAAAAATGTCAAGTGCAAATTCAAACTTGGCAACCCTGCTCACAACGAGCCTCGGAGTCGGAGCCAGGAGCCAGAGCCTCAGGGCATTTTAACAGGGCTGCCACGTGCCACCTTGCAATTTACCAAAAAAAAATTAAAAATATTTAAATAAAATACCCTAATTTGAAATAATCTAAAAAAAATCTAAATATATTACAAAATCATCCAATTTATCATCTATCATCTAAAGGGTAAAATTATCATCTAAATATTCGCAAAATAATCCAAATTTAGATGAAAATAATCTAAAACGGCAACACTGGCCTAGTGTTAGTACTACTCAGCGCCGCGGACCGACCAACGTCTCAAGCTCAGGCTGTAACCTGGCAGCTACCTCTGTACCAGCGTGGCTGGTAAGGAATGAGGTAAGCATTCTTCGAATAAACTCTTAACTTGGATATGAATACCTTGATAATTTCACCTTTTTTTTTTAAATAAAAAAAAACCTCATTTTCAAAGTTATATTTATTTGTAGTTCTTATTACAGTTAAAAATGTATGCTCAAGATTTGAATCAACACTGTATTTATTTAATTAAATAAATTATGTGATGAAAGTGGAATAGTTTAGCGTCTCACATGCGGTTTTTCACCTGACCATAGCTTGAAAGCCTACGAGGCAGACTTGGATTTGTACTCCTTTCGATGACTCTGTAATCGAAGCCTGATGACTGACACTGAAGGGCTAATCATAATGTCAAACGGTTGCTATTCTAATGATGTTATTGCAGCCAGGTCACGCTATCGATTTCTCTCTGCTTGATGGCTGAATACTAAAAGCAGTTAGGAAACAAACTCTCTCTCTCTCTCTCTCTCTCTCTCTCTCTCTCTCTCTCTCTCTCTTGCCTCATTCAAAGCTTGCACCCCCTCACACCCCCGCAGACACCCCTAGCAAACTCTACCTCAGAGTCAGTTGAATTATTAACACTATTGTCCTTTTAAAATGGCACATGAAGAGCAGACTCGAAACATATGTTTTAGTGCCCGCTAGAAATACATAACACCAGCATAACGGTTGAAATATTGATAAGCTGGTCAAATTAAATGCTCAGGGAATGATCTGTTTTGCAACACTGCAGATGGGGTGAAGGGCTCTATTAACCGCGTCAACTGGCTTCATAAAAACACAAACCTCTGCATCGTATATTTCATTCAGAAGCTCATTTTCAGGAATTACAACCCTTCTATAAAACGGGACTTCGGTATTTCATTCATAAAAAGCCACTTATAAATAATTTGTTTTAATAACATATACAAATATACATGGATCCTCAGAACTAACTTTCTAATTACCCGAAAGTCTTTCAACTGCAGTTAGTAAACATCCTATTCTATAAACCCTTGTTATCTCGTGCATCCTTATGTTAAGTTCCCGGGAGGTTTCGCACGTCCGAATCCTTCATTAAGGTACACCGCATGCGAATCTGTTTTGTCGATTGCAAAAACGATTCAGACGGATTTTTATAGCATATGATGATCAATTCAAAGAACTTATAAAGTTTTTACATGTATTGTGTATTATATAATATAATATAATAATATATAGTATAATTTAAAGTAATATGTATTATGTTACACTATATTTTCTATAATCTATATTGTGGTAGACTAATTCTATAAAATCTTGGATCATAACAACATCTGAACCAGCAATACAGAAATAGTAACATTAACAATCCGCAAAAAATTATTATAATATATATATATATCCTTAGGATAATTATTAAATAACATATATATATATATATGTATTTACGAATTTCTCACCTATTTCCAATCTAGTTAATTTTTTGGAAAGATTTTCGGTTATATATATATACATTTTATAAAATTAATATATATAAATATTATCCGTAGAGTTACAGTATAGTCATCAGGAACGATCCGTCGACGGATCTCTACTTTGAATCATTCATTAAAGGGTAGACCGTGGGAGTTAGCGTGGATAGCAACGGGTAAATTTTGGTTGTTGCTAACAGACCCTTTATGACCGTTCATACGGGGGCTGAGCATGTTAGAGGATATATATATATTGAATTTGATGGCAGATTCTGCATTCACGATTTTCTTACTTATAGCTTCTATTTTCCTTACAATTTTCTTTTCAGAAGGTGATAATTGCCAAAGCAAACTAGCATACGACATTCAGAAATTCAGGCTGGAAATAACCACTTCACTGGGGATAACTATATTTAATTAAACACTACACTAGATTAAACTAAGATAACAAGCTTTCGGCCCCATGGGTCATCATCAGGTTCTTAAACTGCTTATATTAACTAAATATACATATTACTGACTACTTTGGTGTTTAAATGCCAACTGAAAACTGCTTTCTGTCGAAGTGAAAGTTGGTGGTGAGGGTGGAGTAGGGGTGAGTGAGGGTCAACAAAAAACTTATGGCCCTTCAACACAACCTAACTCGGTCATCGCCCTATCACCCTATATATATATATATAAAAAGATTTCACATAAACACGTGAAACAACAATCAATGATCAAACCACAATAAGAAATGGGAAAACAAGACTAAGATCTTTCAACGGTAACGGTCTTCGTCAGAGTCAAAAACCCAACTGAGTTGGGTTTTTGACTCTGACGAAGACCGCTTGTTACGGTTGAAAGATCTTTGTCTTGTTTTCCCATTTCTTATTGTGGTTTGATCATTGATATATATATATATATATATGATGACGACGGATGTCGAAATATCGAAGTGAGTTCTGTAGTGTCTTTCTGTGTTCTTTTCTATGTGTTAAAGTGTATATATATATATACATTCAATGATCAAACCACAATAAGAAATGGGAAAACAAGACTAAGATCTTTCAACCGTAACAAGCGGTCTTCGTCAGAGTCAAAAACCCAACTGAGGTTGGGTTTTTGACTCTGACGAAGACCGCTTGTTACGGTTGAAAGATCTTAATCTTGTTTTCCCATTTCTTATTGTGGTTTGATCATTGATTGTTGTTTCACGTGTTTATGTGAAATCTTTTTATATATATATACATATATATATATGAGTCAAAAACCCAACTGACTCTGACGAATACCGCTTGTTACGGTTAAAAGATCTTAGTCTTGTTTTCCCATTTCATATTGTGGTTCGATCATTGATTGTTATTTCACGTGTTTATGTGAAATCTTTATATATATATCTTAAAATAAACTGTGACACATAGACAGAAACATAACAAAGACTCACTTTTCAATATTTCGACCCTAATGGTGGACGAAATATTGAAAACTGAGTTTTTGTTATGTTTCTGTCTATGTGTTACAGTTTATTTTAAGAGTAATCTGTCCTATCGGACCGTTTTTCGTTTATTATGGTATATATATATATATATATATATATATATATATATATTATTATATATACAGGTCGAATGATTTACTAGCCTACTTATGTTGATAGAATAGAAGTAAATTGCATTACTTAAGTACTTAAGTCAGTAAGTCGTGACTTAAGTCCAGAGTCATAGGACTCTGATATTTCAGAGGCATAGAGCTCTAAATTCCAGCTTCCGGATTGTATTTTAGGTCTTTTCGATAGACATACAAAAATATGGAAAACAAGAAAAAACCCTCTGAAACATGTTAAGCAGGTTTTAACTGGTAACTTTGGGGTCATTTGAAGTGTAATATATTTGTCTCTTCAGAAATAGATTGTTTTCTGAACTTATCATTAATAATTTTTCCTTCTACCTTTGATTTTAAAATATAACAATTTCTTTATTTTTTTTGTGACTTTTTGTATTTCTTACATTGTATATTTGTTGCTTTTTTTGTCTACTCACGCTTGTAAGTGGGTAACACTGTATTGGTCGAGTAGTATGGCCTCTTACTCTTTGCTTACCTTCCAAATGACTCATTCCTTTTCTTGATAAAGTCTGTTGGAGTATTTAGAGCATCTATGTTATTATTTATTTTATTAAATATTTATAAGTGTTTCTTTTCCTCAACCATTTCCAATCATAAATATCCCTTTAACATATATATTTAAAAAATATTCTTTTTCCCTTTATCATATGTTTATTAATGGTTTTTATTTCATGAATTATTTCTGAGTACCAGTTATCCATTCATATTAAACAGTTGTCATAAATAGAATAAAAAACAACCACTGCATTAACTGATATTTCAACAACAGTTCGTTGTTGAAAAGAGAAAATTTTCTTCCTCTATTTTTTCCGTATTTCATTTTACATATCAGGATACTCTAAGCTGACAGTAATGATTAATCAACTAGAAGGGTACTAAAGAAAATAAGGATAATCCATTTTGTATGACTAAATATGATGACACCTGTATCATCACTCTCTTTGATGATATATTATACATATATATATATATATATATATATATATATAATTAAAATTAACCGCAGTCTCGGCATTCACGATCTTAAGACTGAGAGATTCGATCCTACGAACTAACCTCCTGCTAACAGGGTTCAACTGGAAAAGGAGTTGGCCAAGTGACATGTTAAATTAAAATCGATGACTCATGCTTAGTCATTGCTATAAATAGATTAAAAAGATAGTACAGGTTAATATAAAGAGAAGGTCAAAGGTCAATAATGAACAAGAAACAAGCGGAAAGAATAGAAGAGTTGAAAGTCCAAGAAATTCAAGAAAGGCCAAGTGACATGTTAAATTAAAATCGATGACTCATGCTTAGTCATTGCTATAAATAAATTAAAAGGATAGTACAGGTTGATATAAAGAGAAGGTCAAAGGTCAATAATGAACAAGAAACAAGCGGTTAGAATAAAAGCGTTGAAAGGTCAACGGTATAACTGGACTAATAGAGAATAAATAGATCTAAGTTCTACTCTCAGTCTTAAGATCGGGAATGCCGAGACTGCGGTTAATTTTAATGATACTTGTTTAAAAGAAGATCTGCTGCCTATTTATACCAATATTAGAACTCACGATTTAGCAGCACGCCAAACCTCACTCTCAGTCTTAAGATCGTGAATGCCGAGACTGCGGTTAATTTTAATGATACTTGTTTAAAAGAAGATCTGCTGCCTATTTATACCTATATATATATATATATATATATATATGTGTGTTAGGCAGCCCTCAAAGTAATGTGACAAAATAGCTTACACCAAAATACTGCTAAGATGGTAGTTGCAACAATCAAACTCGCTATAGCTTACACCAGTGTTGCCAATGAAAATTTAACAGTATCCCAAGATTTAAATTATGAAATTCCCAAGATTCAAATAAATATCCCAGGATACATAACATACGTATAAGAAAATATTTCTCCATAAAACTCTCGTCTTTAATGTCCACTTTATTCATCTCATCTGCAGAGAGGTTGACAGTGTTGTTTCTTTGCCTATCTTCATCTATCCTCTTTCCATATCTTCTACGAACAGTGCCATTTTTTATTTATTTTACTAGAAATTTTACAGGCTTCCAGGTTAAACAATTTTGTGCATTCTTTGTTATGCACTGTTATCTGAGGCAGCTGCTAGGTGGCAGCTAAGCCATTTATAACTTTGCCAGCAACAACTACACAATTCTGTAAAAACATATTGCTTCACGTAATCGAATAAGATAAAATGAAATATTTACTTCCTTGTTTAGATATTTTTAGAAGTTTTTGAAATTTTCAGGATTAAAACGTCAAGATATTGATGACTGTGTATGAAACACAAGTGTCTCATTGACTAAATACAAACTGAGCATATTTAACACGAGTATAAGACGAGTCAGGAAAATGAAGAAAAATAAGTTTCTTATATATTTTGTTAATAAATTGAACTATTTCTGTTTAGTTCTAAAGTTTAGTACTAAACAGTACTTTCTGTTTAAAGGAAAGTACAGACAATTCATGTTAGTCACATAATTAAGTGAAAATTATAGAAAAGTAGCTAATAAACAGCTATCCCAAGATTTTGACAAATTACTGAAACATATCCCAAGAACCCAAGTTCAGGATAGAAATCCCAAGATCTTGGGAAAAACCCAGGGGATGGTAGCCCTGGCTCGCACCCAGCGTTTTACAAGTGTTGCTTATTTATTAATGTCACGTATAACAGATATATTGCGTTCACGAGTCTACCATCCCCGTATGATTTCAGCAAATTTAACTCGATAATAACAGAAAAACAATATGCTTTCAATAATTGTCTATAAACAAGCGTTAAATCATATAGGACTCACCCGGTGTCCAGGAAAATCACCCACATACCTGAAAACAGAACTGATATTAGTGTCACATCAATACATTACAATACAATATATACAATACACACTCTATATAGTTCACATTATTAATTATATTGTAAATTTGTTTTTCTTATAACTTCAGAGTGTTTACAAAAAGAAAATAGTCTTTTTTTTTATAATCATAAGTTCATAATAATGATAATATGTAATAAATAAATTCCAAATAGTACATCACGTCGATTATTTTCAGTTGGTTTGATTCGATGAAATCAATATTATTATAATAGTATTTATTGAAGAAAATTATAATAAAATATCTGAATATCATCTAAACAAATGTTCAATAAATTAACTTTAAATATTATAAGTAATTAACTGATTAGACTTTATATTATTTGCAATACATTATATTTTAAATTATGTATTTAGAATAAGAATAACAATTTAGAACAGTTGCTAGTTTTTGGTGTTTAATTATTTTTAAATATGTATTATCATGCTGGGTTAGAAAGCAAATATATTTTGAGGTATTTATTATTATTGTAGTTAGTTAGTAGTAAGGCGGGGAGATCAAAGATCTGGCAAGTAGGCCAGCCGAGTGGGCCCTTTTTGCCTTCCCCATGCGTCCCGGATCCTACTCCTAGAGTTATATATTTCTAAGTGAAATAGACTTTTTAAAAAAGATTAATTTTATTTAAACTATAAACTGTACAGAAAGCTTCAATACAACAGCAATTCTACATCTAACCTACATCTATCCTGCATCTAGTCTGCCTCTGGAGTGGTCTCAAGACCTTATATATCGTTCTGGTGGAGATATGGGTAGATTGGGAGTTTTCCAATCTGTAGCAGGGCAATGTCCAAGGGTGACTCAAAATGGGGTGAATGTACGTTAAGGTGGCTTCGTAACTCGCCCTTCCTTATGAATGAAGTGTCCTCACGAATGGAATCGAGGGTATAGAGCGTTGAGTAAAAGATGGGATGTCTTGAGATGGTCGCAAGAAGAATCTTGACGTTGAGGCTATGTCCTCAAGAGGTATTGTTTCAGTAGTGGGCTGCTTTTTTAAGTTTCGTCTCTTTAAGCATCTGGTTTCCCTGGTGATTCTCATACAGGCGTATACAAATATAAATAGTGAAATTATTAACAAGCCTATATATACATATAATAGTTCCTTGGGTTTAGCATCTTCCATTAATTCCAGAGATTCCATGTTGATATTGGATTGATGAATCCTTTCAAATGATACATTTATTGCTACAGAGTTTTTTGATCCATCTAATTTTAATTTCAATGGATTGCTTTCTACATATTTGTGCATATTATTCATATTAATTAACTTTTCTTTATGTTCTAATTTTAATAATACAGTAGACTTAGGTCGAATTGTCAGATTTTTGTTATTCGACTCAATAGTAATATTATTTACATCATATAACAAATATTCGTCTATAATATTTACATACTTAAAGGTCGTCTTAACGTCTAAGATTTCATAATCGATACAATTTTCATTAGAATCTTTTAAAACTAAATTGCTTATACAATCATTAATTATCTTGATACTATCCTTACAATAATAGTTGTCTAATAATAGTTTACAATTACCAGTATATAAACTAACATCTTTGATTATGAACGCAGGGTGAACATTTAAAGTTTTAATTACATTTTGTGCGTTCTTATAAGGGTATGACAGTAAAAAATAAGTTTCAATGGCAGGGGTTTGGAGTGGCAACTGTATAAAATAATGAATATAGGATGCTGATATAGAGCAATCCACTTTTCCAACTTGCCAGAGAATTTCCAATACATTGGATATTAAATTTACATTAGTTATTTCTTTTAGTTCATTTACATTGATTATGCTATCATGTAACATGTTTAGCTTACAAAATTCTAAAGATACACTGATATCATTAATTTTGTTAATTACATACATTATACTAGATAATAACAAAGTATATTCTTTTTCAAATTGCAATTCCTTGTTGATACTGTTTGAGATTAAATTTGAAATTCTCTCTGTATTGTTTTGTATAATCCTCATGTCTTGATTAAAATCTTCTATTAGTTTTTTGTTGATTGTCAATTGATTTTCGACATTGTGTCCTATATGATAAGAGTTTGATTCTAGTTTATTTATAGCTTTGTCGTATTTTTCTTTATCGTTAGCGTCCATATTACCAGTTAACCATGAGATTGCTGAACCAAGTCCGTTTATTAATCCTCTTTTGGTTCTTGTAACTTTAGGTACTTTATGTAATAGTATGTTATCTAGTTTTTTCTGAATATAAAGCATGTGCTGTCGTAGAGTAATTGTTTCCTGTTGTATTTAATTCTTTTACAAACATCGCAGTTATTAATATATTCTGTTATGTGAGTTAACATGCGGGGCCAATAGCAAGATTTTCTTAAGTTAAAATATACATCATTTATCCCTCTATGGCACGTTTGACCGACGTGTTGATTTATTATCATATCCTTTTGTAGATCAGTATCTTCAATATCTTCTACTATTTTAAAATATCTTTTAATTGTAACAGTAGTAAAGTTATTCTCTATGATTCTTTGAAATTTTTCGAATATTTGGTTCAATATTTGATCCATTAGTTGTGACGTTTTATCTGAGCAGTATACTCCATAGGTTGTATTTGGCTTTAAGTATTCTAAACAGGTGTTTTCTAATTCGCTGCAGTGGGGAAAGTTTGTATACCAAGTATATTGCTTCTTATTGTTGTGGATAGTTTTTATGTGATTATCTGAAGGATCACCACGTTTAATAATGATTTGATAGTTTTCGACGTTCATAATTTTATGTGGGTCATCGACTAGAAAAACTCTATCTTTAGAACTTTCTTGAGAGTGTTGGGTGATTAGACTAGAATTATCGTCTACGTTTGGATTCTGGGGATTAGTGGTATGTTCAAATTGAGATAAAGGATTCGTACTATCTGCCATGGGGTTGTTACTAGTGTTTGTTTGTTCTTCCGGGTTATTGTCCTCAGAGATATGTAGATCGTGAGTCATTCTGGAAAGGGCGTCTGCCACTACGTTTGTTTTCCCGTTTATGTGTTTTATTTCGAGATCATAATCAGTTAGTTGGCATTTCCAGCGTAATATTTTTGCACTAGGGTCTTTCATGTTGTGAAGGTATTGCAGTGGCTTATGGTCAGAGTTTATTAAGGTTTTTCTGCCGTAAATATATGGCCTAAAATATTTACATGCCCATACAATTGCTAATAACTCTTTTTCAATGGTACTAAGTCTTTCCTCATGCTTGTTAAGTGTTCGGGATGCGAAGGAAATAGGGAGATCGTTTCCTTCAAAATTTTGAGAAAGTACTGCACCTATGGCAAAATTTGATGCGTCTGTCGTTAAAATGAATTGTTTATTGAAATCAGGTAATTGAAGTATTGGTTCATTTTGCAATAGTGTTCTCAACGTTTCAAATGAATTCTTATATTCGGTATTCTCGATATCTATATTTGTGTCAGCGCGTAACATTGCGGTTAACGGTTTAGCTATTTTTGCATACCCGGGAATCATTTTCCTATAATAACCTGTCAGTCCCAGAAACTGCTTAATTTGTTTTCGAGTTCTTGGAATGGGAAACTGTCTTATGGCCTCTAATTTCGCTGGGTTAGGTTTAATACCATCCTTAGAGATGATATGTCCTAGAAATAATAGTTCCTTTTTAAAAAATTCTGTTTTGTCTAACTGAATTTTTAGATTATGTTCTTTAAGCAATTTGAAGACGGATTTTAAATGTTTGAGGTGCTCATATAAGTTGTCTGAGAAAATTATTATATCGTCCATATAGACTAGAACGTTACGTAAATTGGCAAATAATGTATTCATGGCTCTTTGGAATGTAGGGGGCGCGTTTTTGAGTCCAAAAGGCATTCTTAAAAATTCGTAGTGACCTAAATCTGTGCTAAATGCTGTTTTGGGTATGGATTCGTCCTCCATTTGTATCTGGTGGAATCCTGACGCTAGGTCGATTGCACTAAAGTAAGTTGCTCTTCCGATTTTTCCAAAAAGGTCCTCTATGTTTGGTAATGGGAATTTATCATCAATTGTTTTTAGATTTAATTTTCTATAGTCTACGACCATTCTAATTTTTCTTTTCCCTGATGCATCTGGTTTTTTTGGTACAACCCAGATGGGGCTATTATACGGAGAGTTAGAAGGTCGAATTATTTTATTTTGGAGTAGCTTTTCTATTTCCAACTTTATGTCACTTTTAAAGCATTGCGGGTATCTGTAATTTCTGGAATAAATGGGTTCATCGTCCTTTGTCGTGATTCTATGTTTTAAGAGGTTAGTCGCTGTTAACAAATCCTTTTCTCTTTTAATAATCTCGGGATATAGCTTAACTAATTCTATGATTCTTCCTCTTTCCTCTCTGTTCATGTGTTCGGTCCTTAATAAATCTGGTATTTCCTTTTTTATTTCCTCAAGGTTAATATTATTTTCGCGTATTCTTCTTTTTATTTCAAAATCCTCCTCGACATCCATAGGTTCGGGTATTATGGTCGCGCATTCCTGGCTTTCAACAATTACTTTAACTTTGTTTTCGTTTACGGGATAGAGTCCTCCGAATATTTTATAATTTCCACTATTTTTTTCATTAACTAGAATTTCTTTTTTTCTCGTCTGGAAGGGAATTTCTACTACGTTTATGCCTTTTTTTAAAGGGATATTAATACTAGATTTGATAGGGATTTTGATTATCTCTGACTCTAGGTGATTTGTCTTGAAATTAATTTTCATGTTATGTTCCTTCATTGTTCTATGACCTAATAAAATATCGTATTTTTCTGAAAAGTTGAACACATATGCTTTTGTTAATGATGGTTGATTAAATATTTCCGATGTGTTAATTATTACATACTCAGATCCTTCTTTAGATCCCGCGGGGGTGTTGACTTTGAATTTTTCCTTGTGTCTCGTTATATTAGATTTTAGTAATTTCGGATTGACGTAGTTGTGTTCTGAACCTGTATCGATTAGCCATTTTCTGTTCTTTTTATCTACTATATATGGGAGAGATTTATTGACTAAATTTAATTCGAAATCTTTATTGTCAGGGGCCTTACTCAGTTCTTGTATCTGATGCCTTATTCTAAAAAAGGTTCGTCAGTCCGTTTGGGCTGGTCATGTGTTGGCGAGGTTTGTCTGTCACGAGTTGATAATTGATCGAGTTTATTTCTTAAGTGTCTGATTATTTCATCCTTGTCTGTTTCGACGTGTGTGAGTTCATGTAATTGATTTCTAGGGCTTAAGTTACTGACTGTTTTCATAGATACAGTGTTATTTTCGTTAAAATGGGATTTATAGGGATTTCGCGAGTAATTCGTTTGATAGTTAGGTCGATTTGGAAAAGGTTTGTTAAAGTAACGTGAGGAGTTTGGTCTTGCATATTCGTGTTTGTAATGCGTGTGTTGCTGTGGTGTTATATTGTGTGTATGGTAATCTTGTTTAGGTGTAAGTCCGTAGTCGTTAGGATAAAGAGTATGATGTCTGTTGTTGTAAGTGTTGGTATTTTGACGTCTGTTTATATTCTTGCTATAGTTTTGGGGAGCAAATTTTCTTTTATTCTTATTAATAAGTTCTAAAACAAAGTGACATTTAGTGAACAATATTTTTCTAAATTCTTCAAGGTTTTCTGGGTTTTGGGTTATGATAAAATTAGTTAATTGGGGGTCGTATTGATTGTACAGTTGGTATATAATTTCCTTCTCGGTTTGTATCATGAGTTCTTTGATAACTTCGGATGATATTCCTTCAATAGCGTATCTGTTATAGATTAAATGACGTAAGTTTTCTAATTTATTAAGGAAATCATAAGGAGATTCATGTGGTTGCATTCTTGATTCGTAAATTTCTAGTTTAAGTGATTCTATCGTTCGTATGTCCGCGAATTGAGTTTTTAATAACGTTAATAATTCTGATAAACTTTCGATATCTTTTGTAAGAATAAAGGCTTCGGCGGATCCCTCGAGCTTTGCCTTAACTTTGTTAAGTAGTTTAAGGTGATTTACGTGTCTACTATTGTTTTTCGGATCGCATGTTAAAGTGTAGATTGACTCAACAGTTTTAATAAAACTAACTAGTTTTGTTGGGTTTCCGTCATATGAGGGGATGTGATCGTAGTCTTCGCGGGAGATGTTATAAGTGTAAGTGTCCGGCATTTTCTGTGTTTTATGTATAAGTGTTGGAGGTTTCAGTGTAATTTTGATTGGAACAATTTTGAAGAATATTCAACAGAGAGATTACAACAACAACAATGATTCAAAATAAGAGATACTATTATAAAGATTTGCAATTATAACAAATAAAAAAAAATCAATGGTAAATCAAATTAATTAAAACTTTCTTAAGTTCCACTTGACAAATTAATAATCAAAATTTATTCAAATATAAGGTAATGAAAAATATTTTTTCAAAAATTGATTTGACTACTGGTCAAATGAATTATAGAATAAATAGCTTTCAAAGATGTAAAATTTTATTTTAGATAAATTATTAAAATTTAAATGGAAAAGAAATAGTTATTGGTAAAATATTTAAACTAAAAATTTTCAATTACTTTTGACAATTGGTCAAATGAATGAATTCTTAAAGTTCAAATACAAAAGAAATAATGATAATTAGAAATATTTAATATTTTAATTAACTTTGACAATTAGCAAATTGAATTTATAGGAAACAAAATAAAGTTCTTACTAACTATGGTTGAGACTTAGATGAGGTGTAGAGCGGGGAGTTGTCCACGTCTTCGAGCTGATGATGGAAGTCTTCTTGTTGGGACGTCTGGTCACAATCAATGGTACAGCAGAGTTCGGGTCTTCAAGTAAAGAGTTGATACTCAAGCTATTAATTTCTGAGATAACTGATCGCAATAATTAATGCTCTTAAAGTCCCTGAGTTCGGGCGCCAGTTATATATTTCTAAGTGAAATAGACTTTTTAAAAAAGATTAATTTTATTTAAACTATAAACTGTACAGAAAGCTTCAATACAACAGCAATTCTACATCTAACCTACATCTATCCTGCATCTAGTCTGCCTCTGGAGTGGTCTCAAGACCTTATATATCGTTCTGGTGGAGATATGGGTAGATTGGGAGTTTTCCAATCTGTAGCAGGGCAATGTCCAAGGGTGACTCAAAATGGGGTGAATGTACGTTAAGGTGGCTTCGTAACTCTAGGAGAATCTTCCTGATCTTTCTATATAGATCAGAAGGTTTCTCCATTCCATTTCCCTTAACTTATCTATATTTATGGTGCTGAAACCTAAAGTTTGAAGTCGAAGGAGACTATATGCAGGGCATTCAGCCACATAGTGGACGGAGGTTTCATCTTCTTCCCCACATTTTTGGCAGATTGCGCTGTTTGCTATACCCAAGATATGTAAATGTCTTCTCAGCCTACAGTGACCGGTGAGAATTCCAATGAGATTTCTCAACCTTGTTCGACCCAGACTGAGGAGAAACATCTTACGCTTTACACTAGGACCCAAAATATACAGCTTGGCCTGTCTGTTGCCCGGACAGGTCGGCCAGCTTTTCTTCAAATTGTCCTGCAGCCAGGCATTTATAAGATGTCTGACTCCAGCAGTAGAGAGCGGGAAAACCGGTTCCGGTCCTATAAACGGCATTTCGGCTCCGATTTTGGCTAACAAGTCTGCCTTCTCGTTGCCCGAAATGCCGCTATGTCCCGGAACCCAGATTAATTTAACCTCTTTAATCTGAGCTAGTTTATTTAGTGTTTCCTGACACTCTGTTACCAACATGGAAGAAGTTGTCGGAGACATAATTGCCTTTATTGCCGCTTGGCTGTCTGAGCAAATGGTTACTTTCCGCTCGGGTCCATCCCATATCTCCCGCAGATTGGCTGCCGTTAAAATGGCAAACACTTCTGCTTGGAAGACTGTGGTTTGAGTCCCAAGCGGAAAGCTTAGTTCTATATTTAAATTGGAAATAAAAATTCCCGCCCCTGACCGTCCTGCTTCACCGATCTTAGAACCATCAGTGAAGCATACCAGCTCATCCGACGAGAATTCGATGTCCATTTCTTCCCATTGTTTCCTATTGGGAATTATCATCTTAAAATTCCTGCTGTTAGGTAGGTCATATTTAGGTTATTATTATTGTATCAATAGATTGTTAATAATGTTAAGGTAACCAAAATGAGATGTGCTTGGAATGAATCAAAAAAAGATATTTACATTATCATATTGTATCTTGTATTGACAGAATAAAAGTATATTACATTAGTTAAGTTATTTTTTTATTGTTTAAACCGATCCCCTAACGGGTGATAACGTCAGCCGTTTGCGGGTTTTTTGTTTGATCGGTGATTCTAAATTGGGATTCCTAAATTTTGCCTAACTCAAGTGCATTTCGAGTAGGGTTCTTTAATGGGTACCTGACATCGTACAGGCCCTGGAACGACAGCTTAACGTCCTCTCCGGGGGACGACGTACTCAGATTTACTGACCTCCGTCGTGAATAAATCGAGGTCAGGTGGGGATCGAATGCTGGATTACCTGAGCTAACCTGGCCTCCTAAATGTTACTTAACTCAAATTTAGTTAGAGTAAGGATCTTTAACAAGTACCTGACATCGTACAGGCTCGGGAACGAGGATTAAACATCCTGACGGACGGACGACGTACCTAGATTTATTCACCTCCCTGATGAATAAATCGTGGGCCAGGTAGATATCGAACCCCTCAGACGTGAGTACGATAACCACTGAGCTAACCTGGATCCTATAGCACTGAGTATTGTGCATCCATTAAATTTGAAATACACACCCACACCTATGCATATATTTAGAGATTGTCTAAAATAAATTATCAAAAATGGGTCCAGGAAGCCTGTAAAGACAAAAGCGGGTTGAAATTTCAAAATCAATTTTACTCATTGTCATAGAAGTAATAAAAATTTTACGAAAATTTTGCCTTATTTACACAGGTATACTTTTGAATTACTCCAGTAGACATAAAGAAAAACAGTTTATCTAATATGCCTTAAGTGAAGTGAGGCCTTGACAGGAAGACAGCTCAGTAGGGAGATTAAATAAATCCAAAAGCTAGTCTGCGTTTTATCTGGAGAAGCAACGAGGCGAAGCAATAGGTTTGTTGAAATGTGTTTTGGAAGTCGAGACAGAGAAGTCAATTTTGTTGCTTTTTTTTTTCTTTTCTTTTCTCTCTTCTCATTTCCGTAGCTTGTTTCCCCCCACCCAAACATACAATAGTATTGACAGAGATGAAAACTCTATCATGATAAGAATTCTCAACCACTTTTGTAGCAGGTATTATTCTTTTACTGTTATCAATAACATTTTGTCTTATATGAATTTAGTTTGATCTCTCTTGCAGGTTGTCATTAATGTATTTGTAAATTAAATTTACGTATAAAACTATCTAAAGTGACTTGTTTTGCGAAGCAAAAGTATTAAAGTCTTTTAAAATTCTACATTGGAACAATAATTTAATTTTTTTGGTAGGAATGGTAGGCAATTTATACATGTCACCATTAAATGTCAATATTATCTGTTGAATCAATAACACCAATATTATTTGGTTGAGTCTTAGATCTTGTATTTCCCTAGAGTATTTAGAGATGAAATCTTTAACGAGTAACAAACAAGAAATAACTTGAACCTGAGTTCTGGCTGAGGATTCACAACTTGTCATCCCCTCCAAAGAAACATTTCCACCACAATTCATACAAATAGAATAGAGGATATCTGAAACTATTGGCAGTAGCTTTGTGAATATCATGAAATAACAAATTAACCAATTTTACATCGATGTTAAAAAAAAAGTTATCAAGTTTGAAGAAAAAGCTACAGGGCTCTCTGTAGATAAGACATAGAGATTAGTTACAAATCGAATTGTCCTTCTCATAACATTTTAAATATGAAAGCAATTATAACTAGGATATAGACACCATTAATTTTTACTTCATACCTGTAGTGTAGTGATCATAAAAAAATGTGATTTTGATTTTAGCTGATATTCATGTTTTGAAACCAGAAAAATCTTTTTTTAACGTTTTTTTCGATGAGGACATTCTATGTGTCTGTGTATTTGTGTGAGTATATTTGACAGATCAAAGTAATATTTTACGTCAAAATAAGCCATTCGTGTGGATGAACCATACTGTGTTGATGAGCTATACCGTGTGGATGAGCCATATCGTGTGTATGAGCTATACTATGTGGATGAGCCATACCGTGTGAATGAACCATACCGTGTGGATGAGCCATACCGTATCAATGAACCATACAGAGTGGATGAGTCATACTGTGTGGATGAGCCATACCGTGTGGATGAACATACCGTGTGGATGAGCTATACCGTGTGGATGAGTCATACCGTGTGGATGAGCCATATCGTGTGTATGAGCTATACTATGTGGATGAGCCATACCGTGTGAATGAACCATACCGTGTGGATGAGCCATACCGTATCAATGAACCATACAGAGTGGATGAGTCATACTGTGTGGATGAGCCATACCGTGTGGATGAACATACCGTGTGGATGAGCTATACCGTGTGGATGAGTCATACCGTGTGGATGAGCCATATCGTGTGTATGAGCTATACTATGTGGATGAGCCATACCGTGTGAATGAACCATACCGTGTGGATGAGCCATACCGTATCAATGAACCATACAGGGTGGATGAGTCATACTGTGTGGATGAGCCATACCGTGTGGATGAACATACCGTGTGGATGAGCTATACCGTGTGGATGAGTCATACCGTGTGGATGAGCCATATTGTTTCTAAAAAATTTGCTTTAAACTAAGATCACCACATTCATTATGACAAAATGTTATTTTTGACAAAAAAAAATTTCCCGCATAAACTGCTAACTCTAGAGGGTTGAATGTTTAAAATTTTTGTAAAACTGGCCATGGGATCATCTGAAAATCAACTGTTAGGTTTTATAACAACCAAAAAGTTATTTTTTTGTAGTAATAATATAAAAATGTTTAGTCATGATAGATTCTGAAAAGCTTTTCGACACAACAGTTAGGTCAATCATAATGAAATTACACCCAAGAATAGCACCTATTAAACCAACTCGACACTTTCTACTTTCACTTGACTGAAAGGTACGTTATGGTGTATTTTATGATTGGACAATTTTTTTTTTACTCTAAATGGCGAATTAAACAACAAGGATATATTTTGTTAACAAAATAAGTTTAAAATTACTAAGGTATAAAAAAAAGTCATTTATTGCAATTACTGGAAAATGTAAATTTAACATTATAAAAAATTGGAATAACAGATAAAGTTTGTATTTGATATATTTTTATCAAATGTCTAAAGATAATATAGGCATTTCATAATCAAGTAGAAAAGAATTGCTGTTTACATTCTAATAAAAGATATTTTAATGAATTAGTACGATACGTAAAACAGTTTACTTCTTAAAACTATAACAGCAAACGCAAACCGTATGTTTACTCTGTTTTCCAGCGTATGATAGATAAGTATCTAACGCAGTGTTACCTTATTACGGGATACATAGTCTTGATATATTTAAAACAACCCTGCTCTCTAACGTAATGTTAGAGCCTGAACAAGTTACTTCTTTTTTAAAACAAAACACCTTAATCTACTTCTTCTGTAATTATTTTTTTACTAAATTAGAGTTGATGATAAGTTATATTTCAATTCTGTTTTGTAAGGCTATATAATGATTTGAAATAGAATTGAAATGTGGCTATTGACAATTTAATTTTAATCTGAAAGACTAATTCAGAAATGCAAGTCTTTCTGCATTTCTTCTACATATTATTTATAAATGTAAATAAATATTTCTTCTCACACAGTGACTCCCAAGATAAGCTATTCTTCCAGGAGCCCAACACCAATAATCTGTCATACGGGCAACCTGTGAAAATCCTGCATGGGCTACTCCGCCCTCGTGGTACCAACTATATTTTAAGAGCTCTCTGTAGAACTCCGTCCAATGGTCCTACTGAGCCTGTCTTGGCTACAGGTGAGATCAGTGGTCACAATGCTTTGCTCCTGTTAGCCAGTCTACGCAATCAGCGTAACCTGTAGCCCACTCACGCAGCGTTGAATGCCGACAGGTACCACATGGGAATCAATGAGTCATCCTCCCCTCAGAAGGAATACCCTCTCCCATATCCATCCTCACACTGTTTGTTTCAACAAAATGTTTATTTCGTTGGCATCACATATTTATTTCTAATTATTAATATTTCACTTGATTTCTTTTTGAATATATTTGTATTTCACACTACCCGATAAGTCAAATTATTTAAAAAAAATATAAAAGTTGTTTTGACTATTTTTAGAAAATAGAAAAAAAGGCTTTCTGTATTTTTAATAATATTCAAGTTTTGAGCATTTTCAATGTTTAATGTATCACAGAAAAAAATAATATATTGATTTTGTAATATCAAAAATAAATAACTTAGATAAATATGTAAAAAAATAAAAAAAACTTTTAAAAAAATATGTGTAATGGGAGTTTATAATAATTCTAACTTCTAATTATGGCTTAAGGAAAAGCGACTTCCCATGGGAGTGAAAGCCTCCCTCGGGCTATCCTTAATCGGACATTAAGTCCACCATCGGGAGAAGCCGAGCTGGAGTCATCAGGCTTTATGAATACTTAACAACTTAATTAGTTATACAGAATTCAGGAGAGAGAGTAAAATGAGAGGGCCACTTAGTCAAGAAGATATTTATTAAACGAAAAAACATAATATTCTTTATAACAGTTATTAAGGAATAAAAACACTAATAAAGAATAATAGAATTAAGAACTGAACTAAATAAAACCATCTTCTCCTTTTCGTCCATTTTATCACAAAAAAGAAATAGCAGAAACTTATGGAACTTATTTCTATATTTTCTTAAAAAGGGAAGTTAAAATATTAAATATTTTATTCAATATATATATATATATATATATATATATATATATATATATATATATATATATTTGTGTATGATGGCAGCAGATCTTCTTTCAAACATGTATTATTAATGTTGGCAGCAGCTTCTGCGTTGACCAATTTATGGCTGATTTTTTCTAGTTTCCTCATTAGTTTACGGTAACTCTCGGGTATTTTCCAGAGGACTTCTGGTAACGGCATGACACTTTAAAACTTTATTCTAACACTATAAAGTCGTAAATTATAAACAAGCCTGTTTATTAAAAATAATAACCAGGACAAAAGCTCACCTTTAAAGGAAAGAAATCTGGTGTACGAGTATACATGTACTAATGGGGACTGTGAAACCCAAAAACACTCGTACATTGGTATGACTACCACTTCCCTATCAAGAAGGCTCACCATGCACCTAATGGCCGGAGCCCCCAAAAAACATACGCAAGACAAGCATAATGTTAAATTAACAAGAGAGATGCTGGTTACAAATACCAAATAATAAAAAAAGAGAGTAACCACCATAAACTGAAAATTTTAGAGGCTATATTAATTCAAAAATTCAAGCCACTCCTTAATATTCAGGTGGAAAATAGTAGCCGTATTTTGAAGCTGTTTAGTTCACATCAAGGGCAGCCAGAAACCCTTGCAGGTAGCGACTCAGGACGGGAGGCCACTCACCCCACAGATTAACGCCCAACTATTCTTAAACTTTATGAAAAACAACCCCCCCCCCTTCTACCTTCTCTGTGTATATAATAAACCAGGTTTTCACATTAGATCTTATTCACGTCCTGATGATGAATGTTGATCATTCGAAACATGTCGACCATAGGAGATGTACTTTATTGTGTAGACGAAATAACGAGAGTGTTATTTAGAAAAATTGAGAAACTTGTTAAGAAACAGGTATCAGCTAAATTTGGTGTCATTTTCAATAATGTATATATATATATATATATATGTGTGTGTGTGTGTGTGTGTGTGTGTATGTGTGTGTGTGTGTGCTGATAAACGTATCGACCGTGCGTTCATTTTTTTTGTTATAGTCATATAGGAGTGAGCATTATGGTGTCACAATCTTTGAAAATCCGTTTTATATCAAATTCTTATGAACTGACCCTCTATGTTAAAAAAAAATCGTAATTCTTAATTGTCTATGAAATTGCAATTTTCTGTTAGTGGTTTAGAGAAAAAATTGAAAGAATGCTCACATAGTTACTTATGTATTAAGTTTATATCTCATGTTGCAATATAGATCAATGACGCTGCAGGTAGATATACACTATACCGGTCATATTTGGGTATAATATAGAGTTTATTCATCCTATGGTGTGATATGTAGCGTATCTAAAAACCTTTGGATACACATCCATCCATAAAAAAAATGATATTTTCCATTTTAGATGGTACTCTCTCACATTATTTCTTGTGGTTTCACATTGAAACCTGCTCTATCCTCTTTTGGACAGTGACGGTGGTGCAATATTTTTTGAGACTTATTTGGCATTTAAAAATAAAAACTTTCGTTTCAATGCTATTTTAAAAAAATTACATCACTTTTCTTCAAGAGTCAACATGTTGTATAGCTGAAGGCAGTATTTGAGAAAGGAGAAACATTTTGTTTACAACAATGCTTTGTACTGTACATTGTACAACGCATTTACATATACAAATTTAAAAAAAGAAGTATCATTACGTCACAGTATCTCATTGTGTAAAGTATCTGTTTACTTTCGTGTACATCCAACTATTCTAAACTAACTATAAATTAAGGGTAATCTGGAAGAATGAACTATACTCTTAGAAGATGTTATCTAAGAGAACTGTCCTTGGAAGTTTCCAAAGCCATCGGACAATCGGAGTCACGTGACACTTAAAATGGTACCAAGAAGAAAGGAAGGATACAACCCATAAAATTAAACCCTTGTTGAATATCATCAACTAAATAAATTATTGTATCAGTGGTTATTAATATAAACCATATTCTTCTTGGTTTTATTAAAAATATAAAAATGTTAATTTGCATCGTTTAAGTTTCTTCTAATATGGACTTTTTTAAAATAAACGACTGGTGTAAATAAATACTTTTGTAACCAGTTTGAAAACGCTATAAACATTTTAAAGGGGCTTTGAATATATTTATAGTATTCGATTCAATCAGATTTCCAAGTTAAGATCAGTATAATATTAATGGCAGTATGAAACAGAGCTATAGATTGGAATTGCAAGCTACTGATAAACTGGTTGACCATGAGACGAATAAGCAAAAGTATTAAGAAAAGGGGGGGTTGGGTTTGGCTGTTGGGAATTTTATTTTTCAATTTGGCCTGGACCATTTATCTTGAAAGGGGGGGCGAGTGGGTAGGAGGCATCTTGGTGCCTGCCTGCAGCCGCTAAGCGAGCAACGATTTCACCTAAGCCGCAAGAAGCAATATAAGGGGAAAACACTCAGTCCTCCCAGTAAATGTCAAATACAATTATTCCTTTTTCTAGAGTACTCTAAAAAAAAATTTCATACAACAAAAATGAAAACTTCTTTTTATTTATTTTAATTAAAAAACTTACGAATATTTGATAGATACATACCGTTTGGTTTAAATAATTTATTATAATCAGAATTACTGGATAATATATTAGTTCTTTTAGAAAAAAATTTGATTTGTAATCTACTTCGGACATGTATTTAGTAATAATCACACAACTTTTAGTATTTCAAAGGGCTGAAGCTATCAATACAGCAGCTGAAAGTCGTATATTTGTATTACTGAAAACATTGGCACAGTTCGTAAATAATAGATTCCGATAACCCCTTCTGATTTCTAATCTAATTCTAATATAAGATCAGCGCTACTTGAATAAATAATAACAGTTAATATAAATAATAAACACATGAGTAAATGATAATCCTCACATAGTATTTAGGAGTAGGAGTTATTCACACGGTTTAGGAATAAAACTGTGTCAATGTTAAACCACTATATTCCCAAGTATTTGAATTTGTAAATTTCTTGGAATTTTTTTAACAGGTTTTTTCAATAGGAATTCAAAACATGTTCAAGTTTCATTTCAATGTTCATTTTTATAAGTTTTTTTTTTATAAAATCTATGATTTATAACCTAAAAATAATTTTTTTTTAATAAAAATGGTCATTGGCATCCAATTGACCATCTTTAAACTCCAAGCTTACTTATAAACTTGATAAAATACAATTCTAAATACGCAAATCGAATTCTCTGCCTCATGCCAATACTTAAACACCGTATACTATAATAAGCAGTAAAAGTTTACTCTTATTATGATAAATTGGTGAATCCACTAAAGTCAACATTTAATTATTGAATACATTACATTATGAAGTTTGCTGCTTGATGATTGTATCATAGATAGCTGAAACATATAAAATATTTTTTTTAAAAAATTTAAACTTTGTTTTTTAAGCTTATTTTTTTTTTTATATATAACTATACAAGATGAACTTGGAAGAAATACGATCACCTAAATTTCACTTCATTTCATTGGTTTTTAATTGTATATTAACAATGTGGCAATAATTACGCCATAATTTTTATTTCAACGAAAATATTATAATTAAATAGATGGATTGAACTGTATATTTGTTACTGTATGTAAGAAGAACTAAGAAGTTAGTTGTGTTTGATTTATTTGAATATTTTCTGTGGAATGTTAAAGGAAATGTAAGCGAAGCCCAGGGGATTGGATGATTGCGAAGTATTTAGGGAGTGGTTTCAGTGTCACTGTGTCTGGAAGGTGCTAATTCGATCAGCTTGCCTAAAACACTCTAGAGAAAAGAACCTGTAAGACAATCACAGTATTTCCTAACCGCCCACCACCAACCAATTCGGCTAAGTTTTAAAGACATTAAAGAAAACCGAAAGAAAAAAAAAGAGAAAACTCTCAAGTGGGAGTAAAAAATTAATAAGGAGTGATGGGAAAGACGAGCAGTGGACGTTTTAATAATGGACAGAGGCCACGGGAGGCAAGAAAGGCCACACAATGGCCGCCTAAAAATCCCCAGCACTCCTCCTCCGCCTTTTTATGTCTGAGGGGCCTGGGAAAAGACAGGAGGGGCGAAGGAAAACTTTTCTAATTAAAACTCTTTGCCTAGACGTCTCAAGAGCTTCATTGTTTGTATTATTAAGCGCAAGGTTTCCAATGTGCTGGTCGTTTAAGTATTTAAAGCATTAACACATTGAATAAATCAACTTGATAGCGCGCCTTACTTGCCAAGACTTGTTTTTAGCCATTAACCTGGCGGGGGAAACCAATTTTATTTCATCTTTTCACTAAAGCAATCTTGATTCTCGTTCAAGTTCACAAACACCTTGCTTTTACCATTGTACTCAACCTTTCTGATAACATATATTAATCAAATATAGAATAACTAATACAAACAGCAAATCTCTAGTAGCAGGCCTACGATCAAAATATCGGCGTTAAACGACTAAATAATTGAAATTTGTTAAATATTTCTAATTTATTGATTTTCTAGTCATTCCTTTTACTGCTGAGCTCTACGTGTTTATGGTAACTTTTTTTTATTTTAGTATATGCATGTTTGAGTTTCGCACATTTTCTACTCACTTTTTCCACCTTTCCTGTACAGATTCTCCTTACATTTGTAACAAGATGCACAGGAGCACCAAAATTTTTATTTGTTCACACCGACATGTTTCGGTCTCCATAGACCATGTCAAAGGATTCATTAAAGTAAAATACTACATAAAAAACTAACAAGAAAAATTTGACCATATCAAAAATTTAAATAAACAATCAGAGTAAACTTTCTTCATGTTAGTTTCATGGGAGGTTGCCAAAAGTAGTAGGCAAGGTGAGGTTTCAGGCAGATCATGGTTAAATTCCATCATCCATGTTAACAGATGGCATGGCATCATACTGGTATCTCAGCACCTCCGTACCTGGTTTGCATTAGGACTGCCTTCATACCATTTCATATTTCTAGTAAATCCTCCACCCTGACTATTGATAATAGGTTGTTTCTTTAAAGTATAAATTGACTCCATGATTTGTAGTCTCGTGAGGGCATTCTCTTGTTGTAATAAAAATATGTGAAACTCAAAATTGGCATTAATTATGACAAAACTTGCATAAATTAATGCCTGCTTCCTAAATACACGGATATATTTCAACTTCAGTACTCCCCTACCAACCAAGTCAGCCACTTCTCTCCTGATGACTGCGGATACCAAAATATTTCAGTAAAAGATGACAGTTTTTTTTTCAATAGAATTTCTTTCTTACAGATAAAAAAATGAAACAGAGAGAGATATTAGGGAATAGCCCATATTCCTGACGATTCTCTGTCATTAAGAGAAGACTAGAACATGATGACAGTGACAGCGATCTTCGTCAGAGTCAAAAGCCCAACTGATATATATATATATATATATATATATATATATGTTATATAGTTATATATACCATCATTTCATATAGTGGTAATATCTACATATAATATATATAATATATATATATATATATATATATGCAGATAAATCACAATAAATATGTGATGCAATCAATGAAAACAAACCACAAGGAAAAAAAAAAAAGAAAACAGATAGAAAAAATGCTCTGAGGCCATTCAATTTATGTCATCAGAGAGCAAACAAGGTAAGAACTAGAAGGTAACATAAAAGGTATGTACAAGGAAGGTAACTAAACAGCTGGGAAAACAAGAGTCGAAAAGGCATAATAAGAGAAAAACAAAAAATACCCAATACAATTAAACAATGCAAAATGAACAATAAGAAATTAATTAAAATAAAAATATAAATAGAATAAGAAACAAGTGTTATATATAATTCCTAACTATAAACAATATATAATAAATATAAACAAATACAGATTTTTTGAACACCCTTAATAAGTGCGTTCCGTCCATTGATTTCACTTTAGAACTTGAAAGCAATAATAAGTTACCTTTTCTTGGTTTAAATTTACATCGTTATGGGCATAATCTATAATATAGTATTTTTAGAAAACCTACCCATGTTCCTTCTTATGTGCATTTTTTCTCCGCTCATCCTTCAAATGTCAAGAAAGCTGTTTTCAGAAATATGTTCTTAAGAGCGTTCAAATTGTGTAGTGAAGAATTCCTGAATGATGAAATTGAAAACATTTATCAAATTGCCTCATCATTAAGATATCCAAGACCCCTAATAAACAAAGTATTGAAAGAAACTAAAGAATCCTTGAGAACCAGAACTGAGAAAGAACCCTTTACAAATAGAAACCTTCTGGTTGTTCCCTTTAATCAAACTCTAAAAGAAATCCCAGTATTTTGGAAAAAAATGGATATTTCAGTAGTTTTCAGTAGTGGTGGGAAATTATTAAACAGACTTGTAAATAATTGTGAAAGAAAAGAAAAGTAAGGTTGTGTTTATAGGATTCCTTGTAGAGATTGTGATTTTTCATATGTTGGACAAACGGGAAAAAGTTTGCTTACTAGAGTGAAGCAACATAAATACACTATTAGGAGGCAAGAAGAATCAAGTGCCTTGTTCCAACATATTAATTCAAAAAATCATTCAATAAAATGGGAAGATTCCAAGGAATTGATATTTCTCTCATCTGATGTGGAAAGGGACTTAGTAGAAAGTCCCCTAATTAAGTATAATTTTGATAAACTAATAAATATAAGTCATGGGCTTTTTAGATTGGATGAAATTTTATTTGAAGGTATAGTTAGGCAAATTGGTCCTGTGGGTGACCTTCGAAATATACTTGCAACGTTGAACATGAACTCTGACCAGATTGTGGATTCTAATAATAGAACATAATTTTTATTTGACTTATTTACTTTCTCATGTATTCTTGTTTTGTTAATCATTTATTATTGTTTATTTTTTGATATTGCATTAATTTGATTTGTATCTATTTGTTTATATTTATTATATATTGTTTATAGTTAGGAATTATATATAACACTTGTTTCTTTTTCTATTTATATTTTAATTTTAATTAATTTTCTTATTGTTCATTTTGCATTGTTTAATTGTATTGGGTATTTTTTGTTTTTCTCTTATTATGCCTTTTCGACTCTTGTTTTCCCAGCTGTTTAGTTACCTTCCTTGTACATACCTTTTATGTTACCTTCTAGTTCTTACCTTGTTTGCTCTCTGATGACATAAATTGAATGGCCTCAGAGCATTTTTTCTATCTGTTTTCTTTTTTTTTTCCTTGTGGTTTGTTTTCATATATATATATATATATATATATTCGTATAAATAGGCAGCAAATCCTCTTCTAAACAAATGTTGTTGAAGGCCACAGCGGCTTCAGTATGCTAGTGAAATGCTAGTGAATGGAACTTCTGTCCTCATTACTAACAAAAACCCCCTTCATTTGCATATTTTGGAGGCATTGTATATTAAGGAAAAAATCCCCTCTCTAAATTGCCAAATTAATGATATGTTTGTAATTCCTAGTTCTAGGAATATTAACCCTAGTTTTAAATTTATAAAAAGTGATAATGTTAATTCATCCGACTGAGCGCTTGGAGCGCTAGCAGGTTGTAACCTTCCTTGCATTAGTTGTTATCTATAGTCTTGTTTATCGCTTAATTTCTATTCTAATTTTATTCCATTTTACTTTAGTTTAGTGCTATATATGGTTTTACTTTGTACAGTACCTTCTGTTCTGTTTTCTACCTGATGATGGCTAATGTGAGCCGAAAGCTTGATATAATATAGATAAGTAAAGGTATTCAAAAACAGTGTAGTTAAAATGTACCTAGGAGAGTTACTCCACCAATTAAATGTTCAACACCGGAATGTGTTCAGAAAAAAGGAACAATTACTGAGAAAGATCGTAAATACTGAAGCCGCTGTGGCCTTCAACAACATATATATATATATATATATATATATATATATATATATATATATATATATATATATAAAACAATCCAAACTGGACACCATACCAGTTCAAAATTGAAGAAGAGTAACACACAAATTAAGGAAACACACTACTCACTCAAATTTTCGGATGGTCCATCTTCAGGAGAAAAGAGGAGGGCAGACTCAGCATAACGGAAACTGTACAGCAAGTAACTCATAGTTATATAGCTTGCTTGGTCACCCATTCTCTTTTCTCCTGAAGAGGAATCCTCCAAAAATTTAAGTTATTTTGTTTTCTTACTCAGTGTATTACTCATTATCGATTTTTATTATATATATATATACAATTGTAATATAACTATGTCAAATAGTATTTCTAATAAACTCGGGCTCTGTCAGTTTTCCAGGTTCAAATAAATTGCACAAATGTTAACGTTTCTATTTTTATTTGAAGCCTTTTTTGCAGATCAAAGCAAAGGTGAATTGAATAATGAAAACTCTAAAAACTTACATTACCAGTCATGCTGTAATTTTTCATTCATTTTCTTCTTGCTTCGTTCTATTAAAAAAATTTAAACTAATATTAGAAACGTCCACATTTTGACAGTTCGATTAAAACATAAAAAACTGACTAATACACGCTAAGTTTTAGCATTATATATATATATTTGTGTATTTTGGGTGCAGACCTTCATTCATACATGTTTCATTAAATGCCTTGCTTATTTTTAATCTAGTCCGTTTTTTGCACTACTTTAATTAGTCCGTTTCTAATGAAAACATTAGTTAAGCTGTCAAAAAAACGGACTAGATTAAAAAAAAGAGGGGCTTTTAATGAAATATATATATATATATATATATATATATATATATATATATATAATTTATTAGATGGTGGCAAAAATCCAAAATAGTATTCAAGAAGAGTTAAACATACAACAGAAGCTAAATTTGGTGCACTAAAATATTATGAAGGAATATAAGAAATAATATTTGTATAAACAGAAATGGAAATTCCATTACGAGAAGGAAGCAAGGGGTGAAGAGGAGATGGGGGTGTTATTATTTAGACAATTGTAAGAGATTGCCTCGGATGGGGGTGGGCAGGTTGGCTTTTGTTGCAAAGATCCTCGGACAAGACTAGCTTTGGCCCAGACCAACAGGAAGAAAAGGAGGAGGGGCAGAGGTTTGGGGCCTGGAAGGGTTGGGGGATTGGACGAGGAGGGGGTGGCAAAGCACTACTAAGTGGGCTTAAGTAAGTGAATAAATCACCCTCTCTCCGTGTCCATCGCCTTCCAAGATATGAAGGGCGTTTTTCTCTTAAATCAACTTGAAGAAAAATATTCCCTATTCCTCCCCCTCCCCCTGTCCCCCACAAGCATTCGCAGTCCCACTTACCACTGTTTGGAAGGCACTTGGCACGCAGGCTTGTTCCTTCTGTCGCATTCAATTTATTCTATTTTGCTTTCTCGTTTGGGGGGGGGGGGGGGGTGCTCTAATCCAATAGAGCAAACCCGTATCCCTTTAAACAAAACAAAAAAAAAAATCCCTTGACACGAGAGCTGAAATCTGAGCTATAGCGCCGCACATTTTTTTGCTCACCATGATTCATTTGAAAACCACTCTTAATTTCATGCGACATGTTTCCTTCACCCCCCCCCCCCCCCCCGTCATCCTACACAGGCTTGTCTCTTGAATAACACTTCTGACACCTTTCTAATGAACACTTCTGCTTAAAAACATTTCATTGCTAATTATTTATTATATTTGTGCTTTATCATTTCCACCCTTACCATATCTTTAAAAATATTCTAAATCCTAACATCATAATTAGAATTAAGCAACATCAGAATTCTATTAGAAGACAAGACGATAAAAGTGCCTTGTTCCTACACATTAGAGACAAAAATCACTTAGTCAATGGGAAGAAGCAAAGGAGTTGGTATTTATGTTATGTGAAAGAAGAAGAAACATTGTTGAAAGCTCCATCATAAAAGGCTTTTATAAGAGCTTAGTCAACACTAGTCCAGGCCTTTTTAAATTAGATGAATTTCTAATTGAAGGAATCGTTAAACAAATCAAGACTATTTCTAATGTAATGGCAATGATGCCAATGTTCATCCAACTTTAAATCAAAATTCATAACCTGTCAACAACTTGTATTCACTTGCTCTCTGACGACGTGAAAACGAAAGACCTCAGAGCGATTATCTTCAATCATTTGTGGTGAGTTACCTGAATATATATATATAATTATCCAGAAAGAGACTCCGAGACAGCTGGCATAACTTATCTCGATATAAAACCAGGTTTATTTTCACAATTTTATCTACGTTTTCATTTTTTGTAACTTGAAATATGACAAATATTTTAATAATAGTGAAGTTGTGTCATCTTTTGCCCAACATTGGTAGTCAGAAGTGCATTAAGAGATTTAATAACCTGATGATTCAGTTTTGGGTTTAAAGCATAGTTAACTGAAATTGAATGGATTACTGGATACAAGGGAATTGTGAAAACACTTGACTGGCGGCCAGGAAGCAGCTATTGCTGCGTTTCAGTTTTGTTAGCAGAAGGTAATTGAAACACTGGCGGCACAGTGAAGTGAAGAGTGAGGTCACGGTGGCAGTGGATGGGATTCCGATTGTTCACCGTCATTGTGGGTGAACAAAAGGGCCTAGGGCTGGCCTCCCGACTACTCAAGACAAAAGGGTGCCTTTACTTGCAAACAGAAGGCAAAAACACACAGCCCTCCTTTATTGTAGCATTAGAAATCAGTGCTAATTGGATTTCAATGGAAAACAACCTCTTGGGAAAGCACGTGATATTTGCTTTAGAGAGAAGACTGACCGGAGTGATAACGTCAACTAATGGAAACAAATAAGTGCGATTAATTTATTATGCAATCACTGTAGCTTTTAAGCACATCATGAAATAACAATATCTCTTCAACCTATATTTATTGTTAGTGATTTCAACCACCTGTGTGTTACTTGGTATAGATATAGGCGTCTGAAACCAAAATAAATGTAGAAAAACTGTAAAAAAGTATTTCATACCCTCTAAATATAGCGTAAACTTTTTCAGTATATATGTTACAGAAATAAAACACATACAAGATATCACAATATTCACTACTATATTTCAATTCTGTTGCTGTGATGAACAGAATTTTATTCAAGTGACTCTCAATAAATATAGCTAATTTAGAGAGGCAGAAGATGAAATGAAATAAAGGCTAAAAAAAACTGAAGTAAATATAGAAACTAATAAAAGTCAAACTAAATAACTGAAAAATAAATGATTAATATTACAACTATAATGCACCTTCTTACCTCGTATACTGCTGTTGCAGCGCTCTCTGACCGGTTTCAGGTGTCACCCATCTTCAAAAAGGAGTTCTTTGCGAAGATGGGTGATGGCCAAAACCGGGCAGAGAGCTACAGAAGGAGTATACGAGGTAAGACGGTATATTATAGTACTAACCACGCTCGTAATAACAAAATGTATGAAAAATACATGAGTAAAGAAATTTTTTGAAAAAGAATAAATAATGGTTATTGATAAGAATCTTAAGAATCTTCCAGGTGAAAAATGAGTGCTTCTTGTCAAGCTGGTAAAGTATACTTATACTTATACAAACTAATACAAAAGTTGTGTCTTAACAACACAACCCCAACAAATATTAATAGCGGCATATAAAAAAACAACTAAAGCAATAGCTTTAAAGCAACTAAAGCTTTAGTTAATAAGCAGAGGACGAAGGAATGTTTTAATATTAATATAGAATTGTAGATAATCTCCGAAGACCGCACGAAAACACGTGTTGGGCCTCATGTGGCCCACGGGCCGCAAGTTGCCCATGCCTGGAGTCTAACTGGAGGGTAAAGAGTGCAGTTAGGACGAAAATTTTTTTTCATTTTTATATTGAACATAATTTAATTATAAAAAAAATGTTCAAGCATAATGAGGACAATAAAAGACTTATGACATCTCACGCCACATTTTTTTTGGTAAAACTTTTTATCTACAAAGTAGATGATGCAGTAGAAAATGTTAATTAGAGATATAAGCGGACGTGATGAGCAGGGGTCGGCTGGCGGTGGCAGTTTGGGTAGTCGATGTTAAAACGTCAGCAGCCGATGGGTCGGAGAGATAAAGTTTGATTAGAATAACATATCGAGTTGGTTGGCTAGGCCGGAGGGTTGGCGGACGAGACGTGACTAGGCTTCAGAGGTGCCGCGTCACAACCAGCAACACCGCATCTCACCCCACCACACAATTAAAACAAATACCCATCTTGCGTCCAATATGTTACTTTGTTTCCAAAACAAATCTCAACTCACCCATACACCATGAACAACAATTTATATATATATATTTATGTTCGTCCAACAATATTAAGTACTAAAGATATTGACCACATTCTACATATGCAATCTAAATAATCAAAGTTCATTTAGACTAGAAACGTATAACATGATTTTAAAAATGATGTAGTTAAAATTGAACAGGTTACGTCCGCTGTAACAACTGTGGACTTTTCTTCTTGAGACGTTTCCAGTACTCTCATAATTAGATATTTAAAGCCTACCGTCCAGGGCATTCTTATTAAATGTGTTAGAGGTAATTTTTGTCAAATGGTCATGACCATGACTATGGCAATTACCACTAAAATGACCATAACCTATGACCATCGTTATAAGCATGATAACCATAAACCAATAATATATAATGATATAATGATATAATGCCCAATAACCATAAACAAGGCAATGATCATAACCAATCATCAAAGATCATGATAAAATTGAACCAATGAAAATGATCATGACTAAAACCAATGACCGAAATCATGGGTAAAGCCGAAAGTCTTGCAAATGACCATGATCCATGGCCATGACCAATGACCATGACTATTAGAATTTGTAATGACCATGAAAAATGAACATGCCATTACCATTATCAATGTTTAATAGCGACGACGATACTCTCTAACTAGAGTATACCCTGCAAGTATAAACACTGGTCTGTCTACCCGAGAACGCCACCCTGCTGGTTTATAAATGTTAAATCCTCACTCTTCACATTCTTCAGTTCAGCTTCTTCTTTCTTCATTCGTTCTTCATTCTTCAGTCTTTTACTTCTTTATGGTTGTTTATTCAATCCTTTCATACTTCCTTTCTCTTCTTATCTTTACATTCATGTATTTCTCTCTATATATAACGCAATATTTTTTTTTATTATTCTACCACTAATAGTTTTAAAACTCATGGGCTTATGTTTTGTTGATAAAGGTCGGTGAAGAATGCCTCTAGAAGACCATGACACAGGTGATGTTTCATTTTCTTATCATGGATATGCGGGTGAATTCGTCTTGTCACAAAACATCTTTTAAAAAAAAAAATATCAACCCTGTCATTGTTTTATCAACTTTACTTTATCATTGTTTTGTCGTAGACAAAAGTACATCAATAAATATCCCAAAAATTATTGGTATCAGGTATTTTATCAAGTGATATGTCATAGTCTATATTATTTTCATACTAATCCTGTTATTGTACATCAGGACTTCTGTTAAAAGCATTTTTGATTGCGCTGCCCTAGATTGTATTTCTAGGTGCTCTCACCGACCTCTCTGGCAAACTTCCAAAAAATTAACAAGCTTTATAATATGAGTGCAACGAAAATGGTTCAGCTTTAATAAAAACTTACTATTTGCAATATACTTTATTGCCTCTTTAATGCCATTTGCCTCTTGAATGACACAGACGTTTGACCTCGCTTGCCTGTGGAGTGACACATATCCGTCTACCTGATGACGACACAGTCGGAATATAGTACATAGTACGTTTTTGTGATTTTCTTATGTGTTTCCTCTCAGTGAATTTAGTTTAAATATAGTAAATATCTATAATTATCTACATAAGCTTTTCTTTTATTCCTTTAATATT
The DNA here is from genome assembly GCA_026182355.1 of Hermatobates lingyangjiaoensis. Taxonomy (NCBI): domain Eukaryota; kingdom Metazoa; phylum Arthropoda; class Insecta; order Hemiptera; family Hermatobatidae; genus Hermatobates; species Hermatobates lingyangjiaoensis. Next base: position 946,810 of record JAPFBL010000020.1, read on the forward strand.
TAACCAACTCTTCTAATTATAACTGCATATTTATAACATTTTGAGTGGAGATCAATTTATGATGTTAATGTATGATTGTGGAGACCACATTCAACACCAACGCTAATATTTTATACTAGAAACACCATCATCGAGTTCTGTCAAGATATAAGTAAATGGAATAGCATTTTGTTAGTTTTTGTTACAGCATTTAATAGTAGGGTGACTTATAAAGGCCGAGATGTTTCATACAACGCCTAAACACCATGTATACTTTAATAAAATATCTATGTAAGTATTCTTCAAACACATTTCATTTGTCAATGTCCATGACCATTTACTGTCATGTCAAGAATAACTAAAAATTGTAGTGTCTAAGATAAATTTAAGTATTCAAAAAGTTTTCAATTTTATTTTCTCAAAATCCAAAACACTTGGTTTAAATATTTTTAATATTACAATTTTCTGAAAAATTTGTGGAATTTATCACACAAGAGTTCCACCACAGGGGGATTATATAATACACAGATTTTATAAAGATTTTATAAACTACTTGCGAAAGGTTTATTTTGTTTTTTTTTTCAGCTTCATCTAAATAATTTTATGAACGAAAGTATTGAACAAAAATGTTAAAATACAGTGCTTATTTTTTTTATTTTTTGTTATAGCCTTAATTAAGGCTAGTTAACCAATTCATCAGACAAGTTACCTACCTTGTTAGTTTAAATATAATCATGTTGAAGAAAGCAACATAGATTGGGATAAAAAAAAAATCATAACTAAAGTTTGTTGGGTGAAGTTGAAACAGGCAAGTTGGTTGAGTTGGTCGCCTCAGGATGTTGCTAATAAGGTTCACCCTTGGGCAGCCTCTAACAGCCTACCTTTCTTTAAAACAAATTAATTTACCAACCTTGTTCTCAGTTAAAACATAACGCAGTCATTTTTCTTTGCTTAATATTTTTTTTTTTTTAGAAAAGTTCTAACTGAAAACAACAAAGTTACTTAACTAATTCATGTTATATTAGTCACTTAATGATGGTAACAAGGCAGGAAGAAAGTGAAAAGTAAAGGGGGGGGGGGACTTAGCAAAGATTATTATCAGTTGAAAATTTTAAATGAGATAAAAGATGAACCTAAGGAATATAGAAGGTTAGATCCAAATGAGAAATCAGCGCACCATTTGTTCAGGAATTTGTATATATCCATTGTATATGATCCATTAAAACAGTATTATAAAGTGGCTTTTAATATGTACATATATACTTTCCATCTTCTCGTAATTTGGTCAGGTTCGAAATATATATATATAGAAAATAAAATTATTTTATTTAAAAAAGTCCGCTGGACCGTTTCTTTTAATTGTATATATATATTTCAAAAATGAAGATAGGTAGCACAGAAAGTAAAGAAACACACTTACAGACTCAAATTTTCGGGTAATCCGTCTTCAGGAGAAAAGAGAAAGGGAGACCAAGCACGTTGTTGTCTAATCAATTGTTTGAATAGATGTTATCTATTCGTTGTCTATCTTTAATTTTGAGCTGTTATTTAGTCCAGTTTGGATCGTCTTTCCGTTCCAAAGTAAATATATATATATATATATATATATATATATATATATATATATATATATATATTTATACATAAATATATATATATATATATTTATACATAAATATATATATATATATATATATATATATATATATCTCTTTATATATTTATACATGTTTTGTTGAACGACCTTTGTACTGTGGCATGAATAAATTTCATTGTCCATCGTTCAAGTTTTCTCACCTTTGTTTTAAATCTTTCTGGTAGTAAATACACTAGTTCTCCAAATGCTTTATTAATTATAACTGACATGTTTCGGTCTCCTTGACCATCTTCAGATTTAATCATATTATAAAAAAAAACACTTATTCCTACTAACTACCCCTATATACACTATACATTTCTTAAATTAATACTATAATCTTTAATAACATCCAGAAATAATTCTATCACCAAAATAAACATTTTGTTTGAAGCAGTTTTAGCCACCTGTCATAATCAGGTGTACCACTTAACTTCATAAAATGTCTCTAGGTTCCATCTGTTGGGTCTTCAATCTTGGTTCGTGTTCCTGCGTTGTTCTGGAATATAGTTTTAACGTCCTGTTGAATCCTCTTTCAACAGGATCAGGAGAAGGTTAGTTCGTAGGATTGAATCTCTCAGTCAAAAGATCGTGAATGCCGAGACTGCGGTTAATTTTAATAATATATATATATATATATATATATATATATATATATATATATGAAAAAAGGCAGCAAATAGAAGAAGCTAGAAAACTTACTGGATCGATATTTCGAACTGAAGTTCGTCGTCAGGGAGAGAGTAGAAGGGAAGAAGAAGAGGTACGTGCGTTCACTTATTCCCTTCTACTCTCTCCCTGACGACGAACTTCAGTTCGAAATATCGATCCAGTAAGTTTTCTCGCTTCTTCTATTTCTTGTCTTTTTTCATTTATATATCTGTCCGGTTTAGACCGTTTTAATATTTTGATTATATATATATATATACAATTAAAAGAAACGGTCCAGCAGACTTTTTTAAATAAAATAAATTTAAAACAAAGGAAACACACAGAAAGACACAGACATAACTCACATCGATATTTCAGTCTTGTTTTTTTTCAGTTATTTATCTTTCCAGTTTGGACTGTTTAGCAATTTCATTTATATTATTAACCAATTAAATGACATGATTCTTTGATCTGAATAAACTAGAATTTTCAAAAGAACACACAGAAATGAAATCAGTGAAATTCACTACTACATTTAAAATTCCTCATCATCATGAATATAGAAGTGAATCGCTCCAAAGGTTAATGACGACTCCGTCATTATCAGCCTTTGGAGCGATTCACATCTATCTTCCTGATGATGAGGACTTCGAAATGTAGTAGTGAGTTTCACTGATTTCATTTCTGTGTGTTCTTTTTAAAATTCTAGTTTATATACTTATAATATACCTCATTAAAAAGAACGCCATATCTTATTGCAACTTCTTTCTTCAAGTTTCTCATACTGGTGACACTTCTTTTTAACATTTAAGATGTCTATCTGGTGTAAAACTTCACCTAAATTGTGTATTAACGAAAATCTGCTCTCATATATATATATATATATATATATATATAAAGCTTTCACACAAACACGTGAAGAACATAAACACGGTTGAAAGATCTTGTTTTCCCATTTCTTATTGTGGTTTGATCATTGATATATATATATATACAATAAAATAAAAACGAAGGAAACACACAGAAAGACACAGACATAACTCACATCGATATTTCGACAATCGTCGTCATCAGGAGGTGCGAAGAGCGAAGAGTCCCGCAGGAAGACAGGGCGGTACTGAACTCGGAAACCGCAGCCAGTACCCCACCACTTACCACCAAGCGGGGGAAGGGAGGGAAGGAAATGAAGAGCCAAATTAAGACGTAAAAGGAACGAGTAAAAATTATAACTATAAAAAATTATAAAAAAGTAGATAAATCAAATTAAAATTAATAAAAATAATAAAAAATTTTTATTAATTTTAATTTGATTTATCTACTTTTTTATAATTTTTTATAGTTATAATTTTTACTCGTTCCTTTTACGTCTTAATTTGGCTCTTCATTTCCTTCCCTCCCTTCCCCCGCTTGGTGGTAAGTGGTGGGGTACTGGCTGCGGTTTCCGAGTTCAGTACCGCCCTGTCTTCCTGCGGGACTCTTCGCTGTTCGCTCTTCGCACCTCCTGATGACGACGATTGTCGAAATATCGATGTGAGTTATGTCTGTGTCTTTCTGTGTGTTTCCTTCGTTTTTTATTTTATTGTAAAAAAGTCCGCTGGACCGTTTCTTTTAATTGTGGTATATATATATATATATATATATATCTCATTAAAATTAAACGCAGTCTCGGCATTCACGATCTTAAGACTGAGAGATTCGATCCTACAAACTAACCTCCTGCTAACAGGGTTCAACTGGAAAAGGAGTTGGCCAAGTGACATGTTAAATTATAATCGATGACTCATGCTTAGTCATTGCTATAAATAGATTAAAAGGATAGTACAGGTTAATATAAAGAGAAGGTCAAAGGTCAATAATGAACAAGAAACAAGCGGTTAGAATAAAAGAGTTGAAAGTCCAAGAAATTCAAGAAAGGCCAAGTGACGTGTTAAATTAAAATCGATGACTCATGCTTAGTCATTGCTATAAATAGATTAAAAGGATAGTACAGGTTAATATAAAGAGAAGGTCAAAGGTCAATAATGAACAAGAAACAAGCGGTTAGAATAAAAGAGTTGAAAGTCCAAGAAATTCAAGAAAGGCCAAGTGAGTGACGTGTTAAATTAAAATCGATGACTCATGCTTAGTCATTGCTATAAATAGATTAAAACGATAGTACAGGTTAATATAAAGAGAAGGTCAAAGGTCAATAATGAACAAGAAACAAGCGGTTAGAATAAAATAGTTGAAAGGTCAACGGTATAACTGGACTAATAGAGAATAAATAGATTAAGAAAATTAATAATAATAATGTTAATAATAATTAATAATAATAATAATTAAGATTAATAGTAAACTAGAAAAGATATATTAAATAAAGAGTTGAAAGAGAGTAAGAATTAATAGGGAAGGTATAGCTAGTTAGAAAAAGAAAGAAAAGTTTATAGTTAGTTAGTTATAAAGAAAAGAATAATAATAATAAATATAAGAAAAGAAAACGTATTGAGTGCGCACTCAATATATATATAATATATATTGTATTAGGGTGGTATTGTTTGTGAGGGCTAGGATATAAAAGAAAATAAACTCCTTCCCAGGCCAACGTTTCGATGTATTTGTTCATCATCTTCAGGGCTAAAATTAGAGTAGGACTATAATACTTTTAACAAAACAGTCAAGGTGTTTATTTTCTTTTATATAACCTAGCCCTCAAAAACAACCTGCCTAATAGAATAGAATAGGAGAGGTCAAGAACTATTGTTTGAGAGTATATATATATATATATATATATATATATATATATATATATGAACGTATAAGCCCCAAGGAAAAGTAAAAAACAGAGAAAATATGCTCTAAGGCCTTTCAATTATATGCCATCAGAGAGCAACTAGACATTGATAACAACAGAGGTTACAGGTTTGTTTCAAAAACATAATATGGGGAGACAAAACAAAACACATGTTAGAATATAAAAAAACATATAAAATACAAGCTAAAAAAAGATAAAACAACAAAGGGAAACAAAACATACAATATATATATATATATATCAATGATCAAACGACAATATGAAATGGGAAAACAAGATCTTTCAACCGTGTTTATGTTCTTCACGTGTTTGTGTGAAAGCTTTATATATATATATATATATGAGAGCAGATTTTCGTTAATACACAATTTAGGTGAAGTTTTACACCAGATAGACATCTTAAATGTTAAAAAGAAGTGTCACCAGTATGAGAAACTTGAAGAAAGAAGTTGCAATAAGATATGGCGTTCTTTTTAATGAGGTATATTATAAGTATATAAACTAGAATTTTAAAAAGAACACACAGAAATGAAATTAGTGAAACTCACTACTACATTTCGAAGTCCTCATCATCAGGAAGATAGATGTGAATCGCTCCAAAGGCTGATAATGACGGAGTCGTCATTAACCTTTGGAGCGATTCACTTCTATATTCATGATGATGAGGAATTTTAAATGTAGTAGTGAATTTCACTGATTTCATTTCTGTGTGTTCTTTGGAAAATTCTAGTTTATTCAGATCAAAGAATCATGTCATTTAATTGGTTATATATATAAATGAAATCGCTAAACAGTCCAAACTGGAAAGATAAATAACTGAAAAAAAAAAAAGACATAAATATTGGGAATCTCCAAACGATACACGCAGCCCGTAAAAATGTTAGTAAAATCCTGTAGACGAGAGTTAATTGTTTATGTAAAAACATATAGTTACAAGAAAAATCCTCGAAAATAGGTATAGAATACATATTTCACTCCAAGGTACCCAAAACATTAATTTATATATTACTGAATATCAATAGAAATAGCCATATATTCATTTTGTTTCTAATCAAGTATTTTTAAGTTATTATTATTTACATAGTAGTCAACATTGAATTTGTCGTTGTTGTTGAAAATACTACAGCCTTATCATGTTTTGTACCCTGAATAAGATATATAAATATATCGAAATGTGTCGTAATAAGGAGAAGTTTATTTTCAAAACCTAGCCCTCAAAAAACATATCAAATACTGTGTTGAATTAAGAGGTCAAGAACAATGTGAGAATACTTAGATATACATAATATATTTTGAAACTTGAACTTTGAAAAACTAGACTCATTTTCCATCTTTTAGGAAGCAGGTAGAACAAAATAATAGTGCCTACAATTGTGGTATCTCACTTATTTTCCCCATTTATGAGGTAGTCATTTCCTTATACTAATATTATTACTAGTTTAGATAAAATAAAGAAATAGTTATTCAGGAAGATAGAGAAAATTATCAAGTAGTAATTTTCTGGAAATTATGGTTACATTTTTAATAATCATTTACTTAAAGGATGGACTGCAACCAAAATTTAAAATTATATTTATATGCTCTATATTAGTGTAATTTCAGAGCAGCCTTTCTTTAGGCATATTTTGTTGAATAGACCTATCAATGCTGTGTTAATCAATCAATTCATTTTTGATAATTAATAATCAGTAACAATGTGATCAATAAATTCATAACTATTTATACTATGAACTATTTGTTAAGAATAAAACAGTAAAGAAATTCATAATAAAAAAATAAATAAAAACCAAATGTCTCAAATATCATTGTACTCCACCGTGTATAACCAGCTATATGTAGGACCAGTTCATTTCATTCCAACTTAATTAAGTATCTAACTTCTCTTTCCAGAAATCTTTGAATCCATCTGACAATCTTCTTCAACGCGGACAAACATGCCACAAGACCGTTATAAAAGTTAACACGTTCTAATCATATAACCCTGACAGAGGATCAAGCGTTGTTCTAGTGGGATGTAATATTACAATTACGAAGGAATTGTAATGCTATATTTGTTCTTTGGAACATCTGGAGTTCCTCTAGAGTCTCTCATATTTGTCCATTACTGTTATCAATAATTATGAATATATAAAAAGATTTCACATAAACACGTGAAATAACAATCACTGATCAAACCACAACATTAAATGGGAAAACAAGACTAAGATCTTTTATCCGAAAGATTGAGTCCAGTTGGGTTTTTGACTCTGACGAAGATCGCTTGTTACGGTTGAAAGATCTTAGTCTTGTTTTCCCATTTGATATTGTGGTTTGATCATTGATTATCAATATATATATTTGTAAATTTTGGTAGCAGCCCTTCCTTGACACACACATTATTAAAAATAACACCAAACTTAGCTGATATCTGTTCTCAATTTTTCTAAACAACACTCTCGTTATTTCGTCTACACAATAAAGTACATCTCCTGTAGTCGACATGTTTCGAATATCAACATTGACCCAAAATGTCCCCAAAAAGACCCCAAAAAAAAGAAAGTGATTGTCATAAACTGAAAATTTTAGAGGATATATTAATTCAAAAACTGAAGCTACTCCTAAATATTAATGTGGAAAATAGCAGTTGAATTTTAAAGCTCTTTAATTCACATCAAAGACATCCAGAAACCCTTGCAGGTAGTGAGTGATTCAGGCCGAGAAACCACTGACCGCATGGGATTAACGACCAGCTTATCTTAAACTTGAAGAAAAACAACCCCTACTGTCTTGGCTTTGTATGTATAATAAACCAGAAAATTCACCCAAGAAGTTATTCACGTCTTGATTATAAATGCTGATCAGTCGAAACATGTCGACTACACGAGATGTACTTTATTGTGTAGACGAAATAACGAGAGTGTTATTTAGTAAAATTGAGAAACAGGTATCAGTTAACTTTAGTGTCATTTTCAACAATATATTTATATATATATAATTAAAAGAAACTGTCCAGCTGACTTTTTTGAATTTATTATATATATATATAAACTAGAATTTAAAAAAGAATACATAGAAAGGAAACCACTGAACTCACTACTATATTTCGATGTCCTCGTCTTCAGGAAAAGAAGTGAATCGCTCCAAAGGCTGATAACGACTGACTTGGCGTTCGAACTGAAGCACTCAAACAGTGTAGCCAACTTTCGGAGGAAAGGTAGTCAGGGAAGATAAAGAGATAAAAGCCAAATAAAAATTAAAAAATGAAAACATTAAACTAAAATAAAATTAAAAGCTGATAACAACTAAAAAAAAAAAAAAAAAAAAAAATCAACGATTGAGGTTAAGCCCAGGAGCCGATCTACCGCCCAGAAGACTAATAAGTGCTTCTTCTGAAGCACTTATATATATATATATATATATATATATATATATATATATATATAACTTTAAATTACACAAAGCACGACACAGAAAAGAGAATACAAAGAAAACTTACAGAATTCAATATTTCGAACTGTTGTTCGTCATCAGGAGAGTAGACTAGAAGAGAGGACGAAGTGAGAGAGATCTCCCCACGTCGAAGAACGGAGCGCGAATCATATACTTATATATATATATATAAACTCCAAAATTGTTATTAACCTCTTCTATTCTATTCTATGTTTTGTCATTGAGGGCTAGGTCAAATAAAAGAAAATAAACTCCTTCCTATGCCGACGTTTCGATGTATTTGTACATCATATTCAGGGCTAAAATTAGAGTAAGAACTATAATACATTTACCAAAACAATCTACAACTCACATACAGAACTAACACAAATTTTTTATGAGACCAACAGATACATACAAAAGGTTATTTTATAATCAAGTTGTTGAGTACACATCTACTTCAAAATATCAGACAAAAGGAAATTAGTTTTACCTTGGAAAGTGTGCTAATGGTTATTTAAGTTACATGAGAATTAATTGATTATAAGTACGAAAAACACTACTTTGTTGTATTCCTCTATCATTTCAACATCATTTCTTTATGTAACCTTCATATGTTCACCCACCCTGTTTTGTTGAAATGATAGAGGAATATAACAAAGTAGTGTTTTTCGTACTTATAACCAATTCATTCTCATGTAACTTAAATAACCATTAGCACACTTTCCAAGGTAAAACTAATTTCCTTTTGTCTGATATTTTGAAATAGATGTGTACTCAACAACTTGATTATAAAATAACCTTTTGTATGTATCTGTTGGTCTCATAAAAAATGTGTGTTTGTTCTGTATGTGAGTTGTAGATTGTTTTGGTAAATGTATTATAGTTCTTACTCTAATTTTAGCCCTGAAAATGATGTACAAATACATCGAAACGTCGGCATAGGAAGGAGTTTATTTTCTTTTATTTGACCATATATATATATATATATATATATATATATATATATTATATAATATATATATATATACCATGATAAACGAAAAACGGTCCGGCAGGACAGATAACACATAAAATAAACTGTGACACATACGAGACTGAAACATAACAAAGACTCACTTTTCAATATTTCGACCCTCATGGCGGTCGAAATATTGAAAAGTGAGTCTTTGTTATGTTTCAGTCTATGTGTCACAGTTTATTTTAAGTATATATATTGTTGAAATGTACCGCAGCTTCGGCATTAACGACTTTCAAACTAAGCTGTTCCAATCTCCTGACAGTCTTATTTGCTGCCAATCTAAACTCAAAAGACGACGTCTTTTCGTTCTCCCACCTCAAAACTCAGAACAATAGGATATAGTTTATCTTGAAAATACGAACATCCAAATATATTTTAGGAGACCGCCCATTACACAAGTAAAGGTGGAATGCTATATTTTTAAATTCACTTTTATGCTAATCCACCTATAAATAAGAACTTTAGTACCTAAAAGATATGCTAAGTCTTCTAGACTTTTAAATGGTCTTGTTGAAATCATCGGTGTCATTAATAAAACTGTGAAATTACATCCAAATAGAAACAGGTTTGTAGAAGAATGGTGAAATTCGTAAAAGAGCGGTGCGAGAATTGCTGAATTGGCAGTATGCAAAGTGGATTATTTGAGGAGAATTTATGGTGTGAGATAGTAAACTGGTTATGACCACTGAATGGGCATAATGAAACCATTTGGGAAGGAGTGTTTATGCATAAACAGTGGAGATACGAGCTAATGTTGAGTTAGGATTGTATCAAGACAAGGAGAGTGTATTTATAGGAGGGCAATATTGGGGCGGTCAGAGGGAGGATCAGCTGGCATGAAGAGTCCCGCAGAGCAATAACGCCTTCACATTAGTTACACTCTCTGTCGTAAAGAAATAAATTGGCGCCAAATAGAAGAAATATCGGTGGCCAAATGTAAGCACGTCTAACTTCGGGTCCCGTTTACTTCACGGTCTTGCGATAAATTCGAGCCTGCTTTTTCAGTTTTCCATCAACGCGATTAAATGTGCTGTGTGTGTGTGTGTGTGTGTGTGTGTGTGTGTGTGTGTGTGTGTGTGTGTGTGTGTGTGTGTGTGCGGAGGTTGACAATAATTTGCGAGATTAACCCAGAGGAGCATGGAGGTGTGAGTCACGTAGAGTCAGCCCCACGTTCAACCCTCCCACTAATCTAACACGGCACTAATCATGCTTTACTGTCCCCCCCCCCCTCCTCTGCACACAACTACAAATAATAAACCCAATTCTTTCTCCCTCCACAAATATCCAGACTGGTTGCTTTCAATTGTTCCTTCTTATATAAAACCTCATCCCTTTAGACCAGATGTCAGCCTCCATTAGACTCTTTCTTCGCTTCCTTTGATTTAATTTCACCCCTTCATTTCACCTCTTATAGTTCTGGACCAACATATCTGCACCATATTAAACGCAATATACCATCACGGAAACCACAATTCAAAACCAAGTATCCATACCAATGTCTTTGCTCCATTTCTTCTAACTTCAACCCGAATGGTTTATAAATCTAATAATTATTAAACAGTTTTCAAGAAACTCTAAAAAAACATCTCACCATCAATGATAAATATTAAAAACAACACTTATTAATTACCACGGGGTTGTAAATAATACAGGTCTGCACTGAGTTCTAATTTATCACTGAAGCCAATATTTTATTTTTTTTTTTTGTCTTCTAACGCAACTATTCCTTAGTAAAAAGTAAGAATTGACTTTAATTTATTTACAACCAAGGTATTTTTTTTTAAAAAAAATGTCATCACGTTAAAAGAAACGTGGAAATTGATGCATAAAACGAACAGTTTGTTTTTATGTCTTAAAACAAACTCACTGCAGCCAAACGTTTGTTAACATGCTTCAACCTAATATAAAAAAAATAAATTAATTGTTATCAAATTCATCTTAAGATTAGAGAGATAGACTCTCTTAACAGGCTCTACATGTTGTAACCACAAACACTATGCTATCTGTAAATGTACGCTTCATATCGTCATAAACAGAAATGGTTAGACGTAACACTGTAAGAAATATTTTACGTGTGCGTTCTGTAGTAACATCAATCCCAATAGTTTCAAAATAATGTGTGATTTTATAGATCACATAAACAGGCTCTACTCCCTACATGTAAGCTACTAATAAACCAAGTGACTTTTCAAATTATGTCTATAATAAATCTGTAGAAATTATAAGCGATAAATTATACAAATATTGGCAACAATAAGTTCTCATTAAATGAATTTAAAAACAATGATTTAAATATGTTGAAAAAGAATATGGGAAAACAAACAATTCATTACAAATATAACTTTCGGAACATGGATTTGATATATTCTTTTTTCACCATCTTAAGTTTAAAAAACTGTAAATGTGTAAAAATACTGTAAGTACATCACAGAGAGTATGTGCTTTCACCTTTTGTGCTGTTATATAATTGTAAAGTATGGCTCATTTGTTATTTGTTTTTAGTTTTGAGCAACCACTCTATCATTTATAAATATTATAAATAATATGTATTTACAAAATGTATTTATAAGTACCAACATATTAAAAATTATTATTTTCTAAATTCATGCATCCAACCATTCATTGATAAATGACCTATAAATATAAATGGATTTATATATTTATATGAATCATATTGAATTTAATATGACACTTTAACTTAGACAAACCGCAGTTTACTTAAATGTATCACAGATTAAATAAAAAATCAATCGAAGTAATTATTTTTACTTTGGCTGTTATTATGGAATACAACTTAAGAACTAAGTGCCTCTGTGAATTTTTTTTTCTTGTCCAAATGATAAATATCATTCTGGAATCAGACCATTCAAAAAGAAGTCTCTTTGGGATATTACAGGTTTGATGTAATACTTTAGTTTACAATATCAGTGTGATTCAATACTAGTCTTCTGCTTTTATCGGTGAAGCTCGGGTTTCACTAAAAGCTAACCTATAGGTATGAAATTTCCCGCTCTAGTTAATTGGTTGCTTTTAAATCAATTCCTTCTCTCAAGTTACAGGAATGTAGTTTTTGTTTCAGATAAGTTAATAGGATGGCATATCAATATAACCTGAAACCAGATAACCCCTGCGTGGATCCTCTTGAGTTTCACTGAAATACTTTATGAGTCTTCCCAGCTTGAATTCACGATGAAAATGGAGTATATATCATTGCATGTTTCCCCTTCCCGCGGGAGGACATGCTCTACATATATAGAGCGCAGTTTTTGCACGCGATCTGCAAAATGAAACAAGTTTTTAACTGTAGCACACTTTTATCTTGTTTTATTTGTAAATGTATAATAATCTTCTTAATAGAACTGTAATTATGATATATTTCAATGTTTCCATTTTATCTTTACAAATAACATTCTTTGGTTATCTGTTTGTTTACTAAGTATTGTTCAATGGCTAAATAATTTCAGACAAAGGATGTTCAATTTTGTGCAAATTTCTTCAGGCAATCCCCTTTTGTAAATATTTAGTTTAAATGGGGGCCAGATTAGCTCAGTGGTTAACGTACTCGCCTCTGAACTAGGAGGTTTGATACCCAACTGGTCATCGATTTATTCACGTGGGATGTGAATAAATCTGAGCATGTCGTCCCTCGGAGAGGACGTTAATCGTCAATTACGTGTATGTACGATGTCAGGTACTCGTTATAGATCACTACTCAAAATACACTTAAATTAGGCCAAATTTAGGACTCCCACTGTATAATGAATTTTCTTTGTGTAGTATCACGAAGAGCGCAGGCCTACGTGTGTTTCCTTATTGGACAGCCAATGCCACCTAAAGGGTTCCTACTACAGTTACGAAGCCACCTTAACGTACATTCACCCCATTTTGAGTCACCCTTGGACATTGCCCTGCTACAGATTGGAAAACTCCCAATCTACCCATATCTCCACCAGAACGATATATAAGGTCTTGAGACCACTCCAGAGGCAGACTAGATGCAGGATAGATGTAGGTTAGATGTAGAATTACTGTTGTATTGAAGCTTTCTGTACAGTTTATAGTTTAAATAAAATTAATCTTTTTTAAAAAGTCTATTTCACTTAGAAATATATAACTGGCGCCCGAACTCAAGGACTTTAAGAGCATTAATTATTGCGATCAGTTATCTCAGAAATTAATAGCTTGAGTATCAACTCTTTACTTGAAGACCCGAACTCTGCTGTACCATTGATTGTGACCAGACGTCCCAACAAGAAGACTTCCATCATCAGCTCGAAGACGTGGACAACTCCCCGCTCTACACCTCATCTAAGTCTCAACCATAGTTAGTAAGAACTTTATTTTGTTTCCTATAAATTCAATTTGCTAATTGTCAAAGTTAATTAAAATATTAAATATTTTTAATTATCATTATTTCTTTTGTATTTGAACTTTAAGAATTCATTCATTTGACCAATTGTCAAAAGTAATTGAAAATTTTTAGTTTAAATATTTTACCAATAACTATTTCTTTTCCATTTAAATTTTAATAATTTATCTAAAATAAAATTTTACATCTTTGAAAGCTATTTATTCTATAATTCATTTGACCAGTAGTCAAATCAATTTTTGAAAAAATATTTTTCATTACCTTATATTTGAATAAATTTTGATTATTAATTTGTCAAGTGGAACTTAAGAAAGTTTTAATTAATTTGATTTACCATTGATTTTTATTGAATTTGTTATAATTGCAAATCTTTATAATAATATCTCTTATTTTGAATCATTGTCGTTGTTGTAATCTCTCTGTTGAATATTCTTCAAAATTGTTCCAATCAAAATTACACTGAAACCTCCAACACTTGTACATAAAACACAGAAAATGCCGGACACTTACACTTATAACATCTCCCGCGAAGACTACGATCACATCCCCTCATATGACGGAAACCCGACAAAACTAGTTAGTTTTATTAAAACTGTTGAGTCAATCTACACTTTAACATGCGATCCGAAAAACAATAGTAGACATGTAAATCACCTTAAACTACTTAACAAAGTTAAGGCAAAGCTCGAGGGATCCGCCGAAGCCCTTATTCTTACAAAAGATATCGAAAGTTTATCAGAATTATTAACGTTATTAAAAACTCAATTCGCGGACATACGAACGATAGAATCACTTAAACTAGAAATTTACGAATCAAGAATGCAACCACATGAATCTCCTTATGATTTCCTTAATAAATTAGAAAACTTACGTCATTTAATCTATAACAGATACGCTATTGAAGGAATATCATCCGAAGTTATCAAAGAACTCATGATACAAACCGAGAAGGAAATTATATACCAACTGTACAATCAATACGACCCCCAATTAACTAATTTTATCATAACCCAAAACCCAGAAAACCTTGAAGAATTTAGAAAAATATTGTTCACTAAATGTCACTTTGTTTTAGAACTTATTAATAAGAATAAAAGAAAATTTGCTCCCCAAAACTATAGCAAGAATATAAACAGACGTCAAAATACCAACACTTACAACAACAGACATCATACTCTTTATCCTAACGACTACGGACTTACACCTAAACAAGATTACCATACACACAATATAACACCACAGCAACACACGCATTACAAACACGAATATGCAAGACCAAACTCCTCACGTTACTTTAACAAACCTTTTCCAAATCGACCTAACTATCAAACGAATTACTCGCGAAATCCCTATAAATCCCATTTTAACGAAAATAACACTGTATCTATGAAAACAGTCAGTAACTTAAGCCCTAGAAATCAATTACATGAACTCACACACGTCGAAACAGACAAGGATGAAATAATCAGACACTTAAGAAATAAACTCGATCAATTATCAACTCGTGACAGACAAACCTCGCCAACACATGACCAGCCCAAACGGACTGACGAACCTTTTTTAGAATAAGGCATCAGATACAAGAACTGAGTAAGGCCCCTGACAATAAAGATTTCGAATTAAATTTAGTCAATAAATCTCTCCCATATATAGTAGATAAAAAGAACAGAAAATGGCTAATCGATACAGGTTCAGAACACAACTACGTCAATCCGAAATTACTAAAATCTAATATAACGAGACACAAGGAAAAATTCAAAGTCAACACCCCCGCGGGATCTAAAGAAGGATCTGAGTATGTAATAATTAACACATCGGAAATATTTAATCAACCATCATTAACAAAAGCATATGTGTTCAACTTTTCAGAAAAATACGATATTTTATTAGGTCATAGAACAATGAAGGAACATAACATGAAAATTAATTTCAAGACAAATCACCTAGAGTCAGAGATAATCAAAATCCCTATCAAATCTAGTATTAATTATCCCTTTAAAAAAAGGCATAAACGTAGTAGAAATTCCCTTCCAGACGAGAAAAAAAGAAATTCTAGTTAATGAAAAAAATAGTGGAAATTATAAAATATTCGGAGGACTCTATCCCGTAAACGAAAACAAAGTTAAAGTAATTGTTGAAAGCCAGGAATGCGCGACCATAATACCCGAACCTATGGATGTCGAGGAGGATTTTGAAATAAAAAGAAGAATACGCGAAAATAATATTAACCTTGAGGAAATAAAAAAGGAAATACCAGATTTATTAAGGACCGAACACATGAACAGAGAGGAAAGAGGAAGAATCATAGAATTAGTTAAGCTATATCCCGAGATTATTAAAAGAGAAAAGGATTTGTTAACAGCGACTAACCTCTTAAAACATAGAATCACGACAAAGGACGATGAACCCATTTATTCCAGAAATTACAGATACCCGCAATGCTTTAAAAGTGACATAAAGTTGGAAATAGAAAAGCTACTCCAAAATAAAATAATTCGACCTTCTAACTCTCCGTATAATAGCCCCATCTGGGTTGTACCAAAAAAACCAGATGCATCAGGGAAAAGAAAAATTAGAATGGTCATAGACTATAGAAAATTAAATCTAAAAACAATTGATGATAAATTCCCATTACCAAACATAGAGGACACTTCATTCATAAGGAAGGGCGAGTTACGAAGCCACCTTAACGTACATTCACCCCATTTTGAGTCACCCTTGGACATTGCCCTGCTACAGATTGGAAAACTCCCAATCTACCCATATCTCCACCAGAACGATATATAAGGTCTTGAGACCACTCCAGAGGCAGACTAGATGCAGGATAGATGTAGGTTAGATGTAGAATTGCTGTTGTATTGAAGCTTTCTGTACAGTTTATAGTTTAAATAAAATTAATCTTTTTTAAAAAGTCTATTTCACTTAGAAATATATAACTCTACTACCTTCAGTTTACATTTTTTCATCAATCATTCACTTGTGTAGAATTTAGTCCCATTTACTATTTCTTACTTCATCGGGTTGATTTACATTGTGCAATACCCATCTGGTCATATTCAATTCATTTTACATTAATTAATTGAATGTAGGAAATTATTGTACGAAATGCATAGATCGGGGATTAGGCAGGATGGTTGACCTCTTCATCTACCTGCCTGCATTGCTTGGACTTATATATAAAAAATTCTTAGACCATACTTGTACTAGTCATTAAAATATTTATTTCTGAATTCTTTTATAGAATTATTATTCCTACTGTTAATAGTAACCTACAATATTAGTTTTCATTACTAATTATTTGGGTTCTATTTACCAATATCTATCTTGTCAGTTTACATTTATGAAAATGTTCTGTATAGGTCCACTGGACCACCAGTGGAGAGGTGCTTTGTGATTCTCCTGGTAACTTGATGCTCTTCCGATGTATTTGTTGTGCAGACCTCGCAGCGCCCGATGTAACAAGTGTGCTCATACACGAGATTAACTTCTTTCCCTTTAGAATCTTTGATAATTTGACTGATCTTCATTATTACTTTACAAACGACTGAGTTTTGATATTAAGTTATTAGAACCACCTTTCCTTCAAGGTTAATCCACATTGTTTTGCTTTTTACTGAATTCTTTAGTATTCGTTAATTCGTAAGTATTCTTCATTATATCGTTTTTTGCAGTAAGTTCATTAGTTGTGACTGATATATTAACGTTTTCTGAGTAACATGTAGGTTTCGCGCTCCGTCCTTCGACGTAGGAGATCTCTCTCACTTCGTCCTCTCTTCTAGTCTACTCCTGATGACGATCAACAGTTCGAAATAATATTGAGAATTCTGTAAGTGTGCTTTTTATTCCTTTTTCTGTGTCATGTTAAAGTGACATTTAAAGTTTTATAGCCCTTGTGGGCCGCTTCTTAAATTTATATATATATTTACTTTTGTCCTTCACTCTTCCTCACCCTTTGTAATTCTCTTTCACCCTCTCTCTCAATGTTTAAATTCCTTCCTTACCATTAAATAAGACATTTCGCTTTAGCCATTTTTATCTCAGCTACTTTGTGTGCGTCCATCACAAATATTTTACAAACGCTACTTCCTACAACAGTGGGGCTCTGTATTTCTTAGATAGGATTAGTTTTCCAAAATTGTTCTTTCTGATTCTACATGTTCAGACATGTAAATGATTGTAAACTTACATTTCTTTTAATGTTCAGTAAATAGAATTGAAATACAAACACCATTTGATGTTGTCTTCTTATTAAAAATAATGACATGACGGAAAAAATCGAAAAATGATGGCAAAATTACAAGTCCTTTCAAGGTAAAACTGGACATTTTCAAACATGTCACAGGTAAACACACATCGCATCAATGTAAACTCATATTTTATTTATTTCTTCTTCCTCTCTATTACCAA
Organism: Hermatobates lingyangjiaoensis; assembly: GCA_026182355.1. Taxonomy (NCBI): domain Eukaryota; kingdom Metazoa; phylum Arthropoda; class Insecta; order Hemiptera; family Hermatobatidae; genus Hermatobates; species Hermatobates lingyangjiaoensis. Next base: position 965,072 of record JAPFBL010000020.1, read on the forward strand.
TGCACAAACATCACCATTTCCTCTAAAGGCCGATCTGTTTTTCATAACATTTATTGACAAAAAAAAAACACAATCAAACATAATCACAGAAAGCCGGAATTCATATTAAATGCATAATATTTTGTACAATTTTAAATAAAGATCAGAGTTAATATAGAAAGTGCACTCATGGGTAATATATTAAAATTAAACCTTTTCATAATATCAATATGATTACTAATAAATGCAATACACAATTTAATATTGTTACCTCAAAATAAAGTATTTTTAATATTTCTCATTTGTTTTCACCATATTACATTGGTTACCTATAACGATTAGCAGTTGTAAAGTTACTTATTAGCAATAACTATATATAAGGAAGCTGGACAGCTTCAAACGATACGCATAGGTTAGCCACAACGAATATAAAAAAACTACTAGAAATAGCTAAAAAGAAGAACAGAAAGAAAATAAAATAGATTCTATTAGGAAATTAATGTATTCATAAAAAAAAATAATAATTCACTAAATGAGGTAAGTTTAAATGGCCATTAAGTAAATTAACTAATTAATAGGAGAGAATATCTAAACAATAATTAAAAAATCTCAGAATAGTGCCTATTGGTTCAGATTGGTCCCTGGATTTAAACGCACTTCTATAAGTCAACTAGATTGTCAGAAAATGGTACTGTCAGCAGAGAAGAAAATTTTTGCTAGAGTTGAAGGTATCGTTTTCATTAGTATTTCATTTCAGAAGTATTATTGCAATTGTCAATGTTTTAAGCATGTATAACTTCTGTACTAACTGTCTCAAGTTAGACCCATGATTCTTAACCTGGGTTCTATGAGTAGGTCTCAGGGGTTCGGCGAAGCCTCCGCCTAGGAGGTCAGCAGTAGAAGTCACAATGATTTGCAGTTATGTAATTGGTTTGACTGTTCACATGCACTGTGTTAGTTTTGTTCTTTGAACAAGTTGATATTTACGCACGGTTCATTTTGTGCACCAATAAAAAGAACATAAGTCACGCCAGTGACTTAGATTTGAAAGAAATTCGTGTTTTTATTATTCACTAAAGAAGAGAGCTCGGTGAATGCGTAAATGAAACTGGGGGGGAAGGGGGGGGGGGCGGTATCTCGCAAGGTTAAGGACTCTGAGTTAGAAATACAAATTGATTTGTATCTATTTAAAGAACAATCTCTATTTTACAGTTGTTGCAATCAAGGTAGTGTTGATAGTTATGGCTCTATCAATCGATGAAGATTTTAGTTAACGATTTGATATTGATATAGATGTGATGGTGTTGCTTCACCACCAAGGCATGGATCCTGGGGCCACATGAAGTCTTGCTTGGGTCTCGTAAAAGGAATACAAGTGGTATAATTGGAGTCATTAGCGCCAAATTTGGTGCTTGCGATAAGGCTTCTCATTAGCCACCCCCTAGCATACCATTTTTTTTTTTATAATTAGCTAATGCCCATCGCATTTTATCGCGAATCATATTATCAGGTTTCATGACGAACGGCGTGACATTAATTACCCCGTGTCACGGAAGCAAGCATGCGCTGGCTGTGTCACATTTCATTTGTTTTTATTGCGCCCTCCCCTCCACCCGCCCCCTCCCACATGGAATATGATAATCAAGCCTGACTTGGCCGTCAAGACAGAGACACGCAGTCATGTGTTGTTCCCATTAAATTCACCTTCCTACCCACTCGGCCCAATTGCATTTCCCATCACTCATAAGTCTGTGTTCATTAAAACCCCACTAGGTCATGTTTGGGCCTTATAATGATACCGGATGAAAAATCACATGATTTCATAACTTGTTTATTTCATCTTGCATCCTAATCTAAACTCTCGCACTTACCCCCATCGTCTTGTTTGAGTCTATTTCATTGATTCTATAGTACTGGGCCTGGCTCAGCTCCTCAACACACTTGTAATCTCTTAAAAGCTTTTAAGTTTGAATATCAATCAATGTTTTCAATTATTTTACGCTCCATTTGCTTTCTATGTTGTCAGTACGAGCTGGATCGAACCTATTTGTATGATTCAGCGAAATTAGACGCCGCACGCTTAAAATAATACTGCTTGAAATTATGACAGTAACATATACTTATTTTAATTTACTGAATTGATTATGATAGCCTGTATTATCTGTGTGCTCTGATGGCAATTGCTCTATTGTCATTGTGGTTATTTTGTTGTTGTTAGTTATTATATATTTAAGCTGTATTTGCATAGCATGATGGAGATTGTTGTGTAGCATTGAAGATTTTGATGCGTGTGGTGCCTTCGGGTGGAGCATGCTGTTCTCTGACAATAATAAAAAAAAAAAAAAAAAGTAACATATACTAATGTAAACATATACTAAATGTAACATATACTAATATCATTCAACTGATTCATCTTTGAGGCGGCATTTTAATATTTTGATTGTTATCTGGACCAGTCAAGCCGGTTTTTCTTTTTTTGATTTGGCAATATCAAACCAAACTTCACCCAGATCTTAAAATGCTGTTAAATCATGTTAATTCCTTAATAGAGTTCAATTCGTAGAATCTCAAGTATTAAATAGTTTTCAATATAGTCGCCACGGTTAGGCTGTTGGCTACTAGACTATCAGGTTGACATGTCTGGAAGTTGTCAAATATGACGCTGAACCATGACACAGAACGAGATAAGAAACAGACTTCAAAAGCACTCCTATAATAACTAATTTAGCTGTCGAGACAAGTATGGTAATCATTGTCAAAGCTGGTTTGTGCACATCAAGTCACTCATAGCCATCCGAGTGGCTGAGAAGATGTTTAGTAAACATGATAACAGAAGATTATCAGCATTGTTATTTTAATCTTCCATTGAAAAATAAAGAATAAGGATTTTTTTTAATTTGGTGCAAGATTGAAGGTCTGCTAAAAACTACACATCTGGCACCGGTTTCTCAAAGAAATATTGTGTGTCTACACGATTCTACACGAGTACCTGATATCGTGCAGACTCGGAACCGACGGCTTAACGTCCAGTCAGTGGGACGACTTTATCAAATTTTTCTATCTCCCATGGCCGTTATTGAAGACCATAGTGACAATGTAATCCCAATCTATCAGTCCTGAGGCGAGCATGCAATAGACTGAAGTACTCCCCGTTCAGAATAAGGCATTTATAATGAGTGATTTGGTAAAAAACCTAAAATAAACATCTTTTATATGAATTTAAAATTATAACCACTACCTTGCGCTAATTTAAAGGAACTCAATTGTCCAATTGAAGGTTTGATGGTAGAAAATGAGTTTTTGAAGATAACCGGTTTGCTGCTGGTTGTCAGGTCAGAGTCTGGAGTTTTATCAAATATCCACTAGTATTTATCAGTGCAAACAAACAAGATAAAAATTGAAATTATAAACGGCAGTACATAACGGTATTTTTTTGAAAAAATACCGGCAGTTTGAAGCCATAAAGTTAATAAATTATGGTCTCAACGGTCTTGTGATGTAGGGTCGTGGAAGCTCGCCTTCGCGTGGTTCACCTCGGGCGTATCTCGGAGGTTTTGTTTGTCTCTATCCCAGGCTACAGCTTGTTGCTCCTTAGATGCAGCAAAAAAAGCTTTCACGTAAAAAAGGTATCAGTCTGTTTGTTGTTTTCAGCGATATGGCTGAATAAGCTGGGAGCCCTAAATAATACCAAAACAGGTTAAAAAATATCAAGAAATATGGTTCTTTTTAAATTTTATTAAGAAGAATATTTTTTGTTTAGTGGGACCTTTTTGTTTTGCTTTTATTAAATTGTTATAAGATTTTTATTTTTTTTTGTGATATAGGGTCGTGGAAGCTTGTATCTGCGTGGTCCACCTCGGGCGTATCTCGGAGGTTTTGTTTGACTCTATCCTAGGCTAGTGCTTGTAGCTCCCGAGATGCGGCAAAAGAGCTTTCACGTAAAAAAGGCATCAATCTGTTTTGCTTCTTGAATAAACCGAACCATCCATTGAAGAAAATGTCCTGGTGAGTCATATTTGTAGGAAGAATATTCAGGCTCCAGTCGACACTGTTGCTTTTTCCCAGCTGACCTGTGAACTGCATGGAGTTGGTATAATATTGTGCTCTATGATTGTAATCAAGAATTTATACAAATTTAATCGGGCCAAGATTCTAAAATATTGTTATTTCCTGTACGTCACATAATTGTACACCAAGACTACATTGAATTCAGGTCGTTTTTTAATTTAAACTTTTCTAAAGATTTTGTCCATCAATCATTGATGTGGACAATGATTGGAGCTTGTCCAAAAATGTAGGACATGGATTCTTAGGCTATAAAGGTGGAAAATCCTTTGAAAGATACTATTCAGCAAAAATAATGATTTTTTTAAAAATAGAATATAAATGATGATACAATACCCAAAATAAAACCAAAATAATTAACATTTTTCTAAAAATTAAATGAGAGATCTATATCATAAATCATGATCTATAAATCATTTATAAAGATAATTATGCATTTTTTTATTTAAAAATAAAACTCTTTAGGACTATAGAACTTAAAAAGACGAAACTCAACAAATGAAAGTAATATGCAGTTGGTAAATTTATTGGTACAATTATATTTTATAGATTTTACAATGTCTATTTTTCATTCTATGCTATCTGATTTATAAAATAGCTACTTCTAGCTTTTTAATTTGTTTGTCTGTACCTTTCCTTTGATTTATTGCATTCATTTACTCTCTCTCACTCTCTCTCTCTCTCTCTCTCACTATAAATATAAAGTGACGTTTGGATCAACATTTCGATATTGAGTTTTCAAATAAACTACACTTTTTTAGGACTCTGATTCAAATAAAATTGCTTTCACATATTTATCTGTGTTTAACAAAACAGTCTTACTACGGATATTTCAAGAGATTTCAATATTGGAATGTAATATTAGATTAAAAATGACAACAAGTTCTATGCATTGTAAGATCAAAAGTTTTAGGTAAATGAACATCTTCATAAGAGACAATATACATCACAACATGCTTCACAATGACAATACGGCAGAATCAGGTTCACAAAAGTTGTTTAGCAAAATAGAAAATGGTAAAAAAGAAAGAAGTTGTTTAGCAAAAGGACAAAAAAAAATTACCCAGGGCTGCTTCTAGGATCTATATCCTAGAATTCAAAAACTGAAGGATTAACACAAGTCGCAATCACTTGCACAAATATTAACGAATAATTGTAAAAACCACAGTTAAAACAATACTAATTATAGTAATTAATTCATAATAAGACAAACTATTTAAGAAGTATTAAAGTGGTTCAAATCCTTTGTTGCATCATCAAAGACAAGATATTATTTAAACCTTTTAGGAAAATAAAACGACGCCTTGACAAACTTGGAGATGACGAAAATAAAGTATAAAGAATTAAACTAAAATAAAATTAAGTAAAAATAAAAATAAAATCATGCTAAAATAATTAAATAATGAAAATATAGTTAGACATGGAAATTAGGTAGGTTATATAAAAGGAAATAGGACACCTTATATCGGTTCTTTCTGAAAATGGATAATACCCGAAACCGTTCAGAGAGCTACAGCAACAGTATACGAGGTAAGACGTATACTGTATACTGTGTACTGTATACGTATAAGTATACTTTGATGAACGAAGAGTTCATCAGTTGATTCAATGATCAACCTTAATAAGAACTTATTTTTTTTTTCTAAGAAATATTTACATTATACTTAAGCAGTAATTCATACTTAATATACAGTTGTTTTTTTTTAATACCATTCAACTTAATTTTTTTTTAAACCATCCAGTCATTAACGTTAAATGTTATCTGCAAATGTTTTATAGCCAATTTCTCTTTTAAAGCATCCCATATGATGATTTTATTTATAAACATGTGTTTTTTTTTTTACCAAAATACGGATTTCTATTCGTTTTCCTCCTCCATTATGTGGCTTCGATTACCTCCCTTTTAAGTTGCCCTCCATGTTTTCATAACTCCTTTAGTAAACATTGTATCACCATCTTGTTATAACTATCTTTATTTTTGTTCAGAGAATTTCTATTTACCCAGCTATTGCTTCTGTGTGACACAGAAACTTATGAAAGTATAATGAAAGTATTTGTCGAAATCGTTTCAATAATTCGTTATATTGTTATGAATAAATGTTACTTTTTTTGCGCTTTCTAAAACGTATGTAATATTAAAAATTAAAAGAAAACTTCTAGTTCTAAATTAAAAAAAGACATTGATACAAAATACACTATCCTTAATACCTTCTGGTCCTATTTATTAGAAATATGGGTTCTCTCAGCTGTCCAAATTATCATGTATATATATATATATACATATATATATATATATACATGGTTTCACATAAACACGTGAAATAACCATCAATGATCAAACCACAATATGAAATGGGAAAAAACACTAAGATCTTCCAACCGTAATAAGCGGCCTTGTCAGAGTCAAAACCCCAACACTGTTTTCCGTAAATTAGCTTATATAATCAAAATGTTTGAACTTGTTATATTTCATATTTTATTCGATATATAGAAGAACAGAAATAAAAAAATACACTTACAGACTCTAATTTTTCCAAGCGCATTAGTACAGAGAGGGTTGGAGTCCACCTATTATAAAAATAATAAAGATAATATTATTATAAACCTTTCACTTATATCAGTAGCAGTCAGTTCCAGGAAAGTGTCCAAGAAGAAAAGGGGGTGTTTTAGTTGGTAGTGTGGTTTACTGGGAGCCCAGAACAATGTGCGTAAATCCATTTCACCTCCTTGTGGAAAAAAAGTAACAGTACGTTTCATTAAAATAAATGGTATAGGGAAATTAACGTTACTCTCTTTTCCTGCTAAACACGGTATAGAACCTCGATTTCAATATTTCAAATGCATACATATAATAATGGGGTTAATCGATAATACAAAGTCTCCACACAAAAAAAGTTTTTTAATTCAAACTACTCGACATGAATGAGTAAATACCACACAATTACGGATTGCACAACTAATTAATACATATCAATAAAAAATTATAAGATTGTGCAATCTGTTGTTTCTCAAAATTAGTAGTAGGTTACTTCCATCAATTCCCATGTAAATAGCTATTGTCATTTTTACTTCATGTATGGGAAAATTTAGGTCTATTTAGCTTTCTCATCTTACAAATGCGTATGGGTGTACCACCGTGCAAAATGAAAAGAAATGGACTTGAAAAAGTTGAGATAATAATGGTTCAATATTACCAGGGCTGTGGAGTCGGAGTCGGAGGCGGTGCATATTTGCGATCTTGAGGAGTCGGAGTCGGGAGAAATCAGTCGACTCCGATTCTAACTCCTCACCTATTTGAATTACTTGTGTACATGAAGAAGACATAAGGTGATGTACTGTAACGCCTCTTTGGTGAATGTAATTTTGAAAAAAAAATATCTCAACTCATCCTCCCAAAAATGCTATATTTTTCGGTATATTTTCATTATGATCCGTTTAACGGTACGGGTTGTATCACTTTTACAAACTTCAGATTGAATTGTAAGTAAAAATCTTTACATTTTATTGAAAAAAAAAATTTCCTGTTGTTTTAAAAATCTGAGAATATTTCTCGTTTATTGATTTTGAAGGCACAAAGATAATGCCAAAATTCCAAGACTTTAGAATTAGAAGTTTAGGAGAAAAAAATGTTGTCTAAAAACAGGTTTCAGGCAAAAAAAGTGATTTTTCCGTCATCCATAATTGCTCCCAAACAATATAGTTTATCAACATTATGAGTCTCATTTTTGTGTAAAATATCAATTTGATCTATCAAAGGTCGCAGAGAGGCTACAAACTTTGAATACACAACGACCCATAAGACATGATCAACACACACAGATATAATCGAAAAAAACTTCATATATATTTAACTTATAGTAAAGTAAAAATATCACAGACAAATTAGCTTAAAATTAATATCCGTTTTTTAATTTTATTAGTTTTGTTAATATCCGTTTAATTAGAACACAGAGTTCATTCCTTATATTACAATATTACCCTGAGATAATACCATACGAAAATACAAGAAACTATACATCCAATATTAAGTTTTCTACAAGGGTGCAACATATAGATTTATTAAAGCATTTTGTTAGACACACTCATCATACCATGGAAAGCATAGAAATTATAGGCTTGATTGGCGTAGATTTGTTTAAATGCAAAATTTTATTCTTCTTACAATTCATATTAAGTCATTAAATCATTTGAAATTATTTCATTAAACCTCTAAATATCAATTTTATTTCAGTTCATCTGTTAAAAATCTGGAGTGGCCTACACTCTACTTTACTATAAGTAACTCAATGTCAAATTTCTTGAGTATATAAAACATAACGTATCATTTAAGCATAACATAAATATCTAAATGGGATATAATTATTAGCATTGCATTCGTGAGGTAGTACAGATAGTGATTGAAGGACATATCAATTTATAAGCTTATTTTTGTACATCACAAATAATTTATTATTTGCAAATAATTTCATTAGAATAACTACAGCAGTAATATCATTTTTGAAAAACCAATGTGAACATTTCTTGAAACGAAATATTATCCTACAAGAGAACATGGCTATTGTTCAAATAGCCAGTAGATTTCTTACATCGTTTACTTAACATCCTTCTACATTGAATATTAATGTAAAATTTTCAAATTTAAAACAGTAAAATACCCTTTTTTTCTCTGAAAAACATCTTAAACAGCGAAGAAAATGTTGTTTTAAGGTGATTTGTTAATTAAAGATGTACAATAATTACAGTTATTAATCTCTAAACGAAAGATTTATATTTTGAATTATCTTTTACATTTTTGGTTTTTAACAGAATTATTATACTGGGTATTTTATGGCTTCTTAGTATTTAATAAGATCATTTTCCTTCCCCTTTGTCAAATAACATATATACGATTTTTTTTTTAATGAGTGTTATCATTTACCTGCACAATATTATTCCTCTTACATCTTTATAAATAAAATAATGATTTTGTCTGTACATTGCTTAGAACTGACTCATTTCAAGTTTTCTTTACGTTTCATACATTGGAGAAACTGAATCCACCCTTAGAAAAATTTCTGTCGGTTTGTCGGTTTGTCGGTTTGTCGGTTTGTCTGTTTGTCCGCAAAACTTTGTCACAGGTAAACTCAGCTACCATAAGACATATAAAGCTGAAACTTTTACAGTAGATTTGTGTAGGTCTAACTTAAAACATAGGCTATGAATTGATTGGAAATTCAACGTAGAAGTGAAGTTATGGATGTTTAACGCAAAAATGTTTGTCACAAGTAAACTCAGCCACCATAAGACATAGCGAGCTGAAACATTGACACTGGATTTGTGTGTGCCTAACTTAAAATATGGGCTCTAAATATATTATTAATTCAGTACAGAAGCGAAGTTATGGGGCTTTTAGCTGTATTTTCCTAACTACACAGACAAGTTTGTTTTGAAAATACACAGGTGTGGCAAGTAGGTATTGTTAGTTGATTTTAATTTCAATTGAGCATATGAATATATTGCGTATTTGACATCATTGAAATGGTGTTTCACAGAGTTAAGGGTGTACTATCTATTGAGAATAAATGTTTTGTAAACGAGCAATTCTCAACTCTTAATATGAACAGGGAGGAAAAATCAACAAACAAGTTCTTACGCTATATGAAGCCGAGGAAAGAACTTACAATTCAGTAAAGAGATTGGATTAGTGACGAAGAAGCAGTTCATTATCTAATTGAATTTCTTGACTCTGAATTTATTTCTCCTGGACTGCCTGCTCATGAGTAAAAACTTAAAGTAGAGCACCAATCATGCTGCAATTTAGTAGCAGTAACAAATTTCATGTTACGAAACATGAGTGCCCCAAAACTGTGCAACGGGACACGACTCTGAGTTCGTGCTCTACACAGATATGCCATAGAGGCGGACATAATGACTGGATGTGGTATTGGGGAGTCTGTGTGTATACTTCACATACCATTGATTCCGAGCCACTGTCTGTTTACGTTGAAATGATTGCAAAGTCCGGTCAGAGTCTATTTCGCATTGACGTTAACTAAGTCGCAAAGGGAGACTTTATCTAACGCAGGATTACAAGGTAGCAAAACCAAGTTTTTCTCACATGGTCAAATGTAGTTTACATGCTCAACGGTCAGAGGTTTCAACTCTTTCTTCTACCATGAACCTGAAGGACAGACAGCTAATGTAGTGTATTAGCTGGAGGCATTTGTTTAACACTGTAGTAATAATGGTATTTTCTACTATTCTATAATTTCTAATGACATTTTGAAATACCAAAAATGACGGAACTTCTGATTCCTCCGTGGTATAGCCGAAAGGCAATAGGCACACGGCAATAAACCAAAACAGGAACTTCTGATTCCGTCAAAGACGGGTTCGTTTGCTATGTATTATATATAACTGTCAACTTTTTTTTAATTTAATATTTGCTTAATAAATACACTGGTAATAATGTAAGGTATGGGACCAGAGTAGCCCAGTGGCTTGCGTGATTGCCGATGACAGTAGTGCAAATGTATTATAAATAAATGTAACAAACAAATATTTTTTTGAATTTAAAATGTGGATAATATAAAAGATGGTAATAAAGTAAAGGGATCTAGCCAGGGTAGCCAGTAGCTTGCTTGCTCGCCGATGACAGTAGTGCAAATGTATTATAAATAAACACAACAAAAATATTTTTTTTTAATTTAATATTTGCGTAATATAAACAATGGTAATAAAGTAAGGTATGGAACCAGAGTAGCCCAGTGGCTTGCGTGCTAGCTTTTGACTGGGAGCACGTTAATTAGAACTAACTCATTTCAAGTTTCTTTACGTTTCATACTTCAGAGTAGCCACATGTACCCTTAGAATAATTTCTGTATGTCGGTTTGTCCACAAAATATTGCTACCATAAGACATATAAAGCTGAAACATTGATTGTAGATTTGTGTATGTCTAACTTAAAATCTAATCTTTGTATACAGAGGCTTTTTTTTAGCACTGTACTAATAATGGTATTTTCTACAATTCTATAACTTCTAATTGTAGTATTAGTATAATACTATAATTGATATTTTGGAATACCAAGTATAATAGAATTTTTGATTCCGTCAAAGACGGGTACGTTTGCTAGTCTCTTATAAGTCAATAATATATTTTCATTTTTCCATTAGAAACATCAATTTTATCTCAGTGGATTCGCTCAAAAAATTTCTAAGTCAATGTAAACAATGTAAAAAAATACAAAAAATTCGACAAGTATAGCAGGTGATCTCTTAGTCTAGGATAAACAAAGAGTTTTTATATCGTTATTGCTCTTTTCCGTAATTGAAGCTTCATGATTTTTTTTTTATGAATTGCTAATTTTGTGTTCCATTTTTGGTCAAATTTTCATAATTTTTTAACGAGCCGTTTAGCGTCAAAAAAACATTTTCTAAAAACACAAATCGTACTGTAACGCCCCTTTAGCGAATGTAATTTTAGAAAAAAATATCTCAACTCATTGTCCATATAATGTTCTATTTATAGGCATAGTTTCATTCTTGTCCGTCAAACAGTATGGCTTGTATCGCTCTCACAAGGTTTGAGATTGATTTATAAGTCAAAATTTGTACATTTTATTGAAAAAAAAATATTTCCTGTTGATATAAAATTTTGAATATATTTTTCGTTTGTTCCATTTGTAACCTTAAAGATAATGTCAAAATCTCAAAACTCTAGGGTTAGTAGTTTAGAAGAAATAAATGTTTAAAAAAAAACGGTTTTTGGCAAAAAAAGTGACTTTCCCATCATGCATAATTCTTCCCAAACAACAGGGATCTTCGTCTAAATGGGGCCCATTTTTGTGTAAAATATCAACTTGATCCATCAAAGATTCTGGACCGTAGCGTGGTAACAAGCAATGCTAACACACGCACCCACCCACGCACCCACCCACCCACCCACACACACACAGACATCATCGTAAAAACTTCATGAAACGACTTCTGGGACCTCAAAACATGTAATTCCGTCAAAATCTCGAGATCGAATTTTTTCACGATCACTATACTTTACTTATAGTAAAGTAAAAAATGTCGAAGTTATTGTAAACAATGTAAATAAATGTAAACAAATCTGACAAGTACAGCAGGTGATCCATGAGTCCATGCTGAATATTCAGTGATTAGTTTTATTCCTCTTCACGGTAATTGAAATTCTGGCATTTTTTTTATAAATTGCTAATTTCTAATAACATTATTAAAAAAAGGTACTAATTATTATCTACATGTCAACTGTTTTTTATCAATAAAAACAATAGCTGGGTCGAAACTGGAGTCGGAGTCCCTAAGAGGTCCGACTGCACAGCCCTGAATATTACTCACAGTTTCATATACCATTTATAAGGATATAATTATACTCGTAGTTGATGATCTAAAAGCAATATTAAAATAAATGACCAAATATAAAGGAAAACTTCGTAAATATTTTTACTGAACATGGTGTATCTGGTGAATTTACCAGTACGAGTAACATGTCTCGTGTTGAATAAATAATATTTTATGAATTAAAGAAGATATACTTTCGGATCTACATATTTGAAATGAAGAAGAAAACATATTTTAATATATAAATGTAAAATGGACATTTGAAAGAGTGACTTTTATTACAGAGTGCCAATGCTTCTTGCAAAGAGAGGGAGTGAGTGAGGAAAAGACTACGACCGTTTGCAACTCCCTTTCGACAAATAGTAAATTTAATAAGGCAGAATATGACGCAAGTAAACCAGTATTCAAAGGACACAAGAAAATTAAAATGCACCAGTTCTAGTTCTCTATGCTGTTTTTATCATTTAATCAAATATAGTCTTTTTTTTAACAACAAGCAATATTAATTGTACTTTGTATAACTGATGATATAAAAAGTAAGGAAAAATCATTTTCTTTTAAGGATCTACGCAACATATCACCAAATGAAGCAATAGCTTAAAATACGAAATACGCGAATTTCCAAACTAATTTTGTAGATTAATCTCAACTAATTGCTCAAACTTCCACACGGTATGAATTAAATTATCACACATTTACATATCTCTAGCAACAAATTCTGTAAAATCATACTTTACTATATATATATAGTTGCTGTGTGCTTCTCAACGCCAGTACTTCGTACTTTTCCTGATGACGACGGATGTCGAAATATCGAAGTGAGTTCTGTAGTGACTTACTCACTTGTCTTAAGGTTCTATCTGTTTATCCAATATAGTGGTGTCCAAAATCATTGCATCTTATACACTAATCTCATTTTAATTGATTATTATCACTATTTAAAAATTTCAATGAGGAAGAATTTCATTAATTGAGCAATGAATTAGAAATATCAAAATGCTTAATATATTTATATTATCCATAGTAAGTATAATAACAATAGGAGACCTCAAAACATATAAATCTGTCAAAATCTCGAGATCAAATCTTTCATGAACACTATACATTAATTATAGTTAAGTAAAACATATATATTTTTATCTAACTTGATAAAGCTATTGAACATGGAAGATATCGAAAAACTTTATTAGTAATTAATTAGTTAAATATGTTCAAATCGAACTTTCAAAGTCGATGATACATTATATTACAATCTTTTTCTTTAGTTTACATCGAAAGAAAATGTGAGACTATATAAAAATCAATAATTATACAGACTTTGAAATATGTTAGGTTATAACACATGAATTCTGTGTTGTGAATTTTAACATTATAGAATTGATAACTGTTATATTTTTCTTACATTTTATTTTGCATCGTCGAATTATGAGAAGAATTTTAAACAAAATTGAACCTCAGCTTTAATTGTTTGTTTAGACAAGGAAAACTGACTGATTATCGATATCGTTTTTGAGTTTAATTTCTTTTTTACCTTATTTATTTTCCTCGATCTTTTCATTTTTGCAAGTGTATTTTCTTATTTTTCTAAACTTTTCTGCACCCTTCTTTTTTAAGTTTCCATTTCTCCTTCTATATTCACTCTTTCGTAGTTTTTTACTTTTAATCTATGCCTCTCTTCCCCCCCCCCTCTCTCTCTCTCTCTCTCTCTCTCTATTATATATATATATATATATATATATATATATATATATATAGTGTCTATCATTATTTATATCTATTCGAGCATTAGTCCTTCAGCCCGCATGACCTCAGATGATAGTCTTTTGCGAGAGTGCCGCAGTTGTCTGCCCTTCCCTCCACCGCCAAAGGTCAGTCTGGGCGCTCACACCCCTTAAGCGCCCCAATGTCATGCGAAGGCACTAGATCGCGGTTAGCTTTCATTTCGCTTACCCTCCCACACACACCCCCGCCACCGACAAGCCACCATTAACTCTGAGTTATTGTCTCGATAAGGGACGCCCTTGATTTAGTCTCATCCCTTCTCACACAACTAACAACAACAAACAAAATAAATTTTAAAATTACTCTTTAAATTTCCCCATTCTCCCCCCCCCCTCCCCCCACTTTATTTATCACTTTGTTAGGCAACATTTGTCACCCTTATAACTACAACTTCGCGCCAGCATGCAACATACATTTCTAATGTTCTTATTTGAAGTATGACTGAAAACGTTCAAATTTTTCATAGTCTCGGCGTTTAAACTCTCCTAAAAATATTCTCCCCAAACTATTTAAATCAAGAAACAACACATCCAACTCTAACGCGTTATACAAGCACTATTTACTATCATTACTTAGCTGCTGCCAGGACTTCTAAGGTAGCAGTATTAAAACTTAGGTAATATTAAGCTTAGTATTATCCTTAATACTTTAATTAATATTTAATAATAATATTAATGTTATATAATACTTTAATATTAAAAACCGAAACAGATTCGAAATAATACAACAGTGAACACAAATCAATCTACATTTTTTCTAACTCAAGGGAATTTATAGCAGTGATCTTTAACGATTACCTGACATCGTACAAACACGGGATCGACGGTTTAACGTCCTCTCGGCTGGATTGTGCGCTTAGATATTGATCTCCCTCGTGAATAAATCAAGAGGCGGAGTGGGTATTGAGCCCCGGATCTACCAGTCCAGAAGAAAGGACTTTGCTGTTGGCTGCCCTGGCGCCTAAATCTGAGTTCAGTCCAATATTAGAATTACCTGCACATTTTAAATCCCAGTTAACTTCAGTTTTAGAACTACCTATGCATTCTAAATCTGAGTTCAGTCCAATATTAGAATTACCTGCACATTTTAAATCCCAGTTAACTTCAGTTTTAGAACTACCTACGCATTCTAAATCTGAGTTCAGTCCAATATTAGAATTACCTGCACATTTTAAATCCCAGCTAACTTCAGTTTTAGAACTACCTATGCATTCTAAATCTGAGTTCAGTCCAATATTAGAATTACCTGCACATTTTAAATCCCAGTTAACTTCAGTTTTAGAACTACCCGCGCATTCTAAATCTGAGTACAATCAAGTTCTAGAAAGATCTAAATCAGTGTCAGAATATTTCTCGTAAATATTTTTTTTAAACAGTATGTCAATTCTCTCATTCTATAATAATATATTAATAGACGATTCATATAATATCATTCATCAATGTTGTAATTGAATTTTGAGTGGAGTTTATTTGATATTTTCATGGTTGAACTAAACCCCATGATTACAGACTAATATAGAATTTGGTAGTAATTATTAAAACTCTTGTGTCGATCGGTCTAGTGGATGATGTAGAAGCGTTCAATAAACACTTGTCCCGGTAATGATGAATTCCCTCCCTTTACCCAAAACAAGGTAATTTAAAGTAATACAAACACGCCACACTGCTCCAGCCGCTATGGGTTTTTTCCCCCCTCGCTTCCCTCTGATCAATAGTTCTTCCACACTCTTCTCCACCTGTTCATTTTCCAATGTTTACATTCCATCAAACACACCGTTAAATACAGATAGATAACTCTCTTTTCCAAGTGTTCTACCGAAAGGCGTCCTGCCGTACTCTATATATTTTCTCTCTAACTGTTTTTCTTAGTTCAAACCAGCCCATACAAAAGAGAAATCCATTTTCGATTTAATATTTCATTTTACTCAAAAAAAAGAGTTTTTTTTCTCCCAATTAAAAATGTATTACAAAATGTAAACATTTCACAAGCGGAGGTAAATTTATATTTGTTATCTAATAATTTCATTATTGTTAAAACTGTTTGGGTAAGTACACAGTCAGAGCTGTTTAGTCCTCGCAGGGTGAAACAATTATAATTGCCCTGTTGAGCCAAACATAACTATGATTCTCTAAATTTCTATAGATAGAAATACAATTAATTAACACCAGTTACTATTTCGTACTTACTCATTATTGAGAACTATATTGGAAGACGTCAGTTTTATTAATAAAAAAACGTCCTGTGCTTTTCAGTAATATAAGTAATGTAATTACTTATTACTAAATAAGTAATTTAGTAATGTAGAAAATATAAATAAAAAATCTGCAGTGGCCTACACTCAACTTTACTATAAGTAAATATAATATCAAACTTCTTCAGTATATAATATATAATGTTCCATTTGGGCATAATATAAATGTCTAAACGGGAGAGGTTTATGCCTTTCATTCCTGGAGGTTGTACAAATATAACTGAGCGTTCACTGCATGGACCAAAAGTTTAAAAAACAGTTATATAATGGTGATAGAAGAAGTTTAAATGATTGTTGTTTACATTAATATTGATATTAAACAAATTAAAGTATAACATACATTCTAACAAACAACAAAAACTAACAAACTCAAGCTTTAATTTACCACAAGCATTAAACTTCCTAGTCCTTTCTACCAGCTACGACAGTAGATATATCATTTCTAAATTTGTTTCGTTTCTGTTTTTTAATTAGTCAATTGCTCTCATGTTATTGATTTGTACTTTTATATTTAATACAAAAACAACACTACTTTTTCGAAACGCATTTTTTTTATCAAAAACTTCAGTTAATTTTTAATAAATTATGTAGTTAATAAACTGTTTTCATTAACTCCGAAATGACATAAAAAATAATACTGCGTGTTGGGATACATATCTTCCTTATTCTCTCTTTATGAAGTTACTTTAAGGCTTCTAAGGAGGTATATATTTCTCGACCTCTCTCTTAAATTATGTTATTATTATTTTTTTATTTACCTTATTATTTATTTAATTTTATTATTTATTTTTCTTATTTTAATTATACTTTCCTTTTTGTAAAAATATTACTACTACAGTAATAATTATTATTGACTGTTTGTGTAATCATTAATTATTTAATTATTAATTTATCAAATTATTAATAAATTACTAATTACTAATAAATAAAATAATAATAATTACTAATAAATTAAAATTACTAATTATTAAATTTAATTATTAATTATTTAATTTGGTATCAATCAAATAATGTTATAATGTTGTTAATGTTATAATATTTTTTGTTTTGTTTACAATTATTATTATCGTTACGTTTAATAGAATCAATTTCAACCTTTCATCATTTTATTTTCGATTTTTATTATTTCCTTTTTCTTTCCTTCCCCCTCCTTTCCTCTTTGAGTGGTGATTGTATCAATGATTATGTAATAGTCGTGTTGTTGAACTTCAGTTACCATCCTACCACTCTGCAGAGCAATTCACCTCCAGTTAACGACGACTGTCACAATTATGTACAGTGACAATCATATGCAAAACAGTATCTTCATTTTGATGGTTGTCATTCTTAGAATGTAAAGAAGACAATCCCTAGATCCCTGTCTGTGAGCTTTCATCAATTTTGTTGCAATTTAAATGATCGAGCTTCCAAATAGACCAAGTAAAAAATAAAATGTCTGTCCATTGGCATTCCCCTAGTTTTATAGTCTCTGCTGATATGCATCATAGTTCTGGTCTTCACATAACGTATTTACAAGGTTCTCACAGGCTGGGTATATGAATGATTACAGCTGTTCTTTTCGTAACCACAGTAACCTTCCCGATGCCATTCTCAGGGATTCAGTTTCAATGACTGTTTCCATGAACATATTCAATATCATTGTTACCTTGACAGCTTCAGAAGGAGAACATATTTCTCTTCTATGTGGTAGATCTACTACGAACCTTTACCAAGTTAGGTAACCTCAATAACCCTGAACACAACACTACTTCAGCTAAACTCGAAGTTTACTAAAACTCGAATAAAATATATGTAAAAAATAGTGGAAATAAACAAATTGTAAAAATCTTGAACAAAAATAGAAATTTAAATGCAATTCCTAGCTTCAAAAAGTTTGAAAATAGTTTTAAGGTGGTTAGGGAGGCTAGAAGATAGGTCCAGGGTAGCCGGTCAGTGCACTGCCAGTCCACCGCCGTGCCCTACTTACTCCCTCCCTTCTACAAATTATTCTAGTATTAGTTAACCTCCAGTATATATTTAGACATTTTTAGGAAAGTATCGTTCACACTTAAAAGTAAAGTTTACATGTTAGCTGAAAGCTTGTTTTGGGTGTTAAGTAGCTAATTTGTTAACCGTAGTCACTGTGCTTCTATTAATAGCCTTACTTCCACCATAAACTAGTTAGAAAACTAGAAAACTTTAGCAGAAATGTATATATATATATAAAATCAGCAGGAAAACTATCCACAAAGACAACAAACGTATCACAGTAAACTCTGGACACAGACTAAAAATACGAACACACTTTTAGTCTCTAATTTGAGTTGAACCGTAATCAGGAGAGTAGAGATAGGAACATCAAGCGCACTTGCGAAGCGACGGTTGGAGACCGTTTCGACCGAAGGATAACGTTTCAACCGAAAATTAGAGACTGGAAGTGTGCTCGTATCTTTATTCTGTGTGTATGGTTTACTATGAAACATATATATATATATATATATATATATATATATAAAATGTATATATATAATTTTTTATTATATATAATAAGTAGTAAAATGCTAGAATGACAATGATTTTAATCAAAGTTGTGTGAATATATTTTTAGAAAAACACAGAGAACCTAATTGTTTTCACATACTATACTCGCAAAAAAGTGCAATTTTGTTGCTTTGTCTTAGGGATAGCAGAAACCTAAATAATCCATTTTGGTGATTACCACTATTTTCATTTTGAGATTTTTGGTCTAAAGAAATTACACTCCTGTTTATACGCTGACGTTTCGCCGAAAATTATGTGGCATTTTGAAGGCTTATTTTTGAGGAAGAAACCATTTACGGTCTATCTAACATACAATATCTACCAGAATCATATCAGATGTTTATTCTGGTAGATGGAGATATGGACAGTAAATAGATTCTTTCACTAAACTAAGCCTTGAAAATATCAAACAATTTTTGGCGATATGTCCGCCTATAAACAGGAGTGTAATTTCTATAGACCAAAAATTCTCAAGAAACCCAGTAATGAACTTTAAAAATCAGTGGTTGAGAAGCTATATCAATTTACTTATAAACTGCTAAAATCTTAAAGTGTACAAAATTAAACTTACCTACATTTTAGACTGTGATGCAAGGTTTTTAAGCACAATAAAACACAGAAAATACAAAAACAAATAACTTTTATTAGCACACCCAAGTCGATCATGCTTTTCCTAGAGTCCAGTTTATTACATAGAACATGTATACAACAGACGAACTTAATGTTTTACAAAGCTAATGTTAAAAAAAGAGCTTTATGTTTTCTTTTCATAAAATAAGGTATTGTTATTAGTTTTAACATAAAAAAAACATAATATCTATTTAATTTACTTGATTTTTTCTATTGGAAATAGGTGATTGATTCTAAAGTTCCTCAGTAGCTATACACGAACCGCCAATAATATGAAATTTTTTTAAATAAACTGAAATATTATAAAAGTACTTTTAATTCAGTAATTCTTTAGTTTTATTTAACTTTCATAAATGTTATACTAAGGGAGGTTGGTGGAGAGTGTTAAAACTTACAATATGGTTTTTTCTATTACTCCACTCTATTTAAATAATTCACTTTTTTTATAGTTTCTACAAACCTATTTTCAACTAACCAAATCGGTCTTTAAAATTTATTCCACTGTATAAATTGTAGTTTTAGATTTATAGCTATCCGGTTCTTTTAATTATCTTCATTATAATATATTCATTTGATTGTAAAATCGTTAGAATTGATTCTACTGTATTCATTTTCGATTCGATTTAGAAATATTCTGAATTTTGAATTCTTATCGGTATAATATAATTATTAAATCAGTCTTTAATTATTTTTATTATTCTATTGGAAATAGGCTATTCTGCAGTCACACAGTGCCTTTCCTATAATTAATTATTTTAAATACCTAATTGTAGGTGGCAGTGAAAACATGTTTCCAGCTAATTGGTAAGATGGGGCAATTCAAAAAGAAATAACTAACTCGAATAAGAGACAAAAAGAACTGAGGTAAGTATGCCGCAGTTTATTGTTTTGGTGGTTAAGTTTTGTGTATTGTTTTACACGTGTTCATTGTGATCGGCCATCTGTTACGGGTAACATTAGTGCGATAACAGAATAGCGTAACTTTTATCTTGATAGTAACATCTCAAGGTAACGTTTTGATTATGACGTTATGGCGTAAAGGTTACAATTTACGATATTTTAATAATTTAATTTAAAATATCATAAAACATGAGGAGCTGACTGGTTTGTGGTACATCTTGTGATGGTTTTATCATGCGAGTTGCATAAACATTTTGCGTGTATGTTTCTATACTACCAATAAGCACCCTTGACATTGAAAAACAACTGGTAGAAAAGATTAATTCTATGGACCATTATATGATGATAAACGTATGAGAAGATTACTTTCCAAGTTTAAATTATGTTATATTTTGCTTCACTTAATACTCATTAATTTCCAAAATTTTGATTAATTTTTTTACTGACGAGCTAAACAGCACTGATAGCTTTGTGTACATAAGTGAACTAGAGCTAGACCTACGAATAATGCAAGTTCTAGATTTGTTAACTTTATTCTTCATTTCATTGTAGATATGTTTTCGGCTCACAGTTTTGACGTTTAACCGGTCCATCTCATTCATTGAGATGTGCAACAATGTTTCCATTTCATCTTCAAAACCTTCCCATAAGTTTTTGAAATAATACCTTTATTTGGATACAAGTGTTGGTCTGGTGGATTTATCGACTAAGCATATTGTCATACCCTTCTTTGTTTCAGCCATCAGCCTCTCAATATTCATATTGACTAACTTTGTTGATGTTTTACATTCGCAAGTAATGAAACATCTCCCAGCTTTCAAGACCTTAAGAGACATATTTCAACAAATTCTCTTAGGCACCAATATATTCACTTTCTTGATATTCCAATGTTATAAAGGTAAGCCACTTGGTTAGAAATACCTAGGTAAAAGCAACAAAAAAGTACGAAAACATAAAAAAATGAATGTTTCGTAATTTTTCTTCTGTAAGTAAAGTTAATGTACCAGTTAATATGGTATGTAAATTCCTCATTTTATATCTGGCTGACCAGGTATTCTTCATATATCCTCAAATAATTATTCCAACTTTTTTTTTCCTTGAATTTATAATCACTAAATATCGGTAAGTAGTAGTGGTTTGTAAGCGCAACAATCTGGTATGTATAACACGATAATTATTATTAGTAATGTAATGTTCTGGTTTTAGTTACTTCATTTATCATTCCAATCTATTTACAGTTTAAATAAATGATTATAAAATGTTCTTTAAATACTCCGAGCTGTTAAAATTAATTCATATTTAGAGAAAAGTTAGATGTTTTTCGTTTAGGCATTATTGCATTGTTAATTGACCAATATTGAATCTATGGATACATATTAGGTTAGGTTACGGTACCAGTTTCTTAAAAGAACACACATAGGCCGAATACTGGCTATTTGTGGCACCATACAATGAAGATTCTACAGTGGGAGTCCTGAATTTTGCATAACTCAAGTGTATTTAGAGTAGGGATCTAACATCGTACTTGGAAACGTCAGCTTAACGACTTCTCTTCGGACGACATGTTCAGATTTATTCACCTCCCTCGTGAATAAACCAATTGCCAGAGAGGATAATAGTTGAGAATAAATGTCCACGACATATTGCTGTTTGAATCCACCTTCTGGATATTCAAAGAGACCTCAGGTAATAATCAATTGACGAATTCACTAATAGACTGGTGACCAATGAGGACACGAAAATCCCAACCCATTCAAACCCCCATGTCCGTAGCCTAAGAACTCCCCAACCACATCCATCATAGAGGCTGTTGTTAAAATAGAGAGCCAAACCCTAGACCTACAATTTTTCACGGCTCAAGAAGACCAAACGACCATGAAATAATGATACCGACTACCAAATAAAAGAGTACAGACATTTACTTACTGACGCCACAAACACATCAGTATTATAACTCACCAGTAGTAGGTCCGTGACCATGGAACTGCTAATTACAAACGCGCACTGTATTGCCTGGAAAAAATTCTTGGTCGTTGGTGCCAGAGGGGGTATTGAACCCTAAATCTACTACTCCTGAGCAGGGCATGTTGCCACTGAGCTAACCTGTTTGATACATATTTATACATATTAAAAGTATTCAAACAAATGAAATTGAGTAAAAAATCAAATTAACTAATAATAATTATATTATAAAATTAATTACTACTTTACCAAAGTTCCTTATATGAATTCTAATCTCCTGCTAAACTAAAAGCGAATACCTAAAATATGGTAATTTCATTTGTTCATCCTTTGAGGCCAAAATACTAAGATTAACGTTAATTTAAAACACACATGACATCTTTCAAGATTAATATCCTAAAATATAAGTTATTCTAAATAAAATGTATTTCATAATTCTTTATTTCACATATTTTACCATGTTTAAAATTTCAAAGCTGCCTTTTACGTCCACTCAATTTACTCTGCAGCTGAGGTGACTTGTAGTGGTTTACAACAAAAATTAGGTTACGTTCAAAAGAAGAAAGTCATTATGTATGACATATGAAAATATAAATCTTTAATATGTTGCATCATGTATATGCAAAATATATTCCTGCATAGTTTAAATGCATAAAACGAACTTTTAATTAGTTTTCATTGTAGGACGAAGGCGATAGAAGTAAAGTCGTGAAGGACCCTTGACTGCAACCTAGTGGCAGAAGTAAGAACTACAACTGTTTGATAACACCGCCACTAGAGTGGATGCAACTTGGTATTGATGCTCAGTATGCTAATAAACTTAATTACAATTTAATGTTATTTATATACTACAATAAACAAATTGTAACATTTTTGCAGGCATATACTCAAGTTTTAAATAATGAATAAGAGAAAAACCTTATCAATGGCATAATTTAACCAGTAACAGTTGCGTGATTGCGTGCATAAAATCGTGACAAATTTCTAAAAAAGAAATGCTATTCCTTTACAAGGAGACATAAAATTACAAATGATTTGAACCGAGCAATTTAAAAGAATCTCTATTATGTAGAGTCATATAAAAAGTAACAATTGCTCTACTGAATGTCACTTCCTCTCAAGATCACTAAACACCTAGTGAAATAAATTATGATTCCAGATATATGTATTTATATATATAAGTTGATTCAAATTTGGCTTGCCAGCCTGAACGTATCTCTTGTGCTTCTTCATCCATAATGATCGTAATAAAGACACGTGACTCGAAAATCAAAGAAACGACCATAATTCAATGTAAATATGGAATAGCTATTAATAAATTATATAACTTTTACCGTTGGACCAAGCAAGAGTGTTGAGCTTCTTGAAGGCGTTGAAGCTAACTGGGGTACTATAGTACAGAAGGGGATAAGTACAATTGTTCTTAGAAATCAGTACTATAATCACTCTCAATAAAATAATAAAAAAAAAAGAAAAAAGTATTAATACATTTCAGTTATAGTATTTCTAGGCAATGCCTATACCATTATATACTGTCAACGTGTACGTACATATATAACATAAAATATATAATAGAATAAGCAATTTTAAAAAGGGGAAAATATCCTTTAAACTTGTCGCTCTGAAGAGGACTACTTGGTCAAAAGTACATAGTAGATTAATTCAAAAATAAACTTTTTAATGATTTCTTACTTTGTTTTCTTATTTTATTTCAGCTGGTTTCTATTCAGTTTTGGTATATTCTAAGGTTATTTTTAAAGGTAATATTGATATCCGGGAATAAGAGGAAGGTACATAGTTTGAAACTTCTATAACAGTATCTTAAAAATAAATGTTTGGTCGTGGCTAACATCTAATTTTATCGGCAATAAATAATACCTGTTGATTTAAATTACATGTATGTACAGAAGAGGTGGTTGATACACTATTTTCTTTATAACAACTTTTTTCTTGTGGTTTGTATAAATGATTGACACGTTTCTATATTAAGGAATATTTCCTGCACATTGCTGTACCTTTTCATTTTTTTTTTATTGTTTAAACCGATCCCCTAGAGGGTTAAAAACGTCAGTCCTTTATCGTCTTTTTGTTTAATCGATGATTCTACATTGTGAGTCCTAAATGTTCCATAACTCAAGCGTATTTAGAGTAGGGATCTTTCAACGAGTACTTGACATCATATAGACTCGGGATCAACGGCTTCACATCCTCTTTCAGGGACGACATAGTCAGACTTATTCACCTCCCGTATGAATAAATCGAGGACCAGGTGGGTATCGAACCCTGGACCTACTGGTTGTAACATTAATTTGCTCCATCGTCAATTCTGACCTTGTGTTTCTTCCATAACAAGTATACCTATCTATTTCTTCATGGTGTGAGTGTAACACCAGAATGCATATTTACATATATTTCAATAAATGTTTAATAGTCATAATAGTTTCATTTAATTTTACTTTAAAATTTTAAATTCTTTAAACTTGACTTTCATAAGCACCTGAGAGAAATATACAAATATCAACGCCTTAATAATAGTAACGAAATCAGAGAAGGGACTGAGGTATTTTAATTAAAATAACTAGTCTTCGTCAGAGTTATACTTGGATACACGAACAGTTTGACCGCAACTCTGACAAAGAGCAGTTAATTTAGTTGAAAGATCTTATTCTCTCATTTTTATATTTCTTACTGTCTTTAGAATTTTTAAATTCACGTGTTCACTGTGTAACCTTGTTATGAATACATATTATTTATCTATTTATTGAATAAATTTGAAACTGAAAACCTTTGGAAAGAACAATATAAAGTAGAAACAATAATGACAGACTTTTTTTTGTCAAAAATACTCAATTAAGAGCTTCATTTCTTTAAACACTTTTTATTTTTTTACTAATCAAGTTTATTACTTTTTTTTTGTAAAACGGGAGCAATAAAAAGTCACTTTTGTTAAGGTGTGTTTTATATTATTCAGACAAGGCATTCCTTAACTTAGTCCTACCAACCTTCAACTTATTAAAAAAAAAAAAATTACCAGCTCACTTTCTGCAAATTATATTCCAACAGTGTCATGTTTCTTTTCCACAGTCTTGTTTAATATTTAACATTTCAATATTTCACTTTCACATTTTTTTCCATATTGAAATTTTATTATATTAAATTTTTTTTCCAATTTTTTTTTTTATTTGAATGAAGATAAATGCAATTTAAGCCTAACAGAGAGGAGGTCTGTGAGAGTGATGGGGAGGGGGTATTATTAAATTAGAGGAAACCGTTTTACGGCACGTGTATAACGCTTTAATCTTTTGAAATAAATTACACAATGGCATATTTCAACTGACAGTACTACCCACCTCTATTAAAATCCCAAACATACATTTATATTTTCATACAAAATTAATTATCCTCCTGAACAGACACCAATTCGGAATAATTTATATTCCATATTGTATTTGAAACAAACAAAAAATTAATTAAACCAGATTAAACTTATTCGTCCTATCAAAGGGAACACATAATTAATGTTTTATTCAATGATATTTATTGCTATTTAAACGTGGGAGTTAGCAGAGTTAACATTTATGACTGTTTTAATATTTATACTCATTCAAAACTTATATAGATAGTATATTATCTATTTATATATTACTAGACTACCTGTGACCCATTGCGTCATCCAATACCTTCCTTTTAATGCAATAATGTTCTTATAAATGCAGATAAACACTAAATTCATTCCTTTCTAATAAAGAGGATAATGAACATATTTTTAAGACAGTTCTGTTTGTTTACATTTTTTGTATAATTTGAATTTTTCAATAAAAACTTTAATGTTTCTTTCTGTTTGTCCCTACTGAGAGCAATATGTAATTAGCCATATTGAAATGCTGTTTTACAGAAATGAACTAAAACTTTCTGTAGAGTCTCTCCTTGAGACTTATGAATAGTTATGGCGAATGTTAGGTGAATTGGAAATTGAAAAACTGAAGTATTCCTGTTCAGATAAAACAATTTTCAATCTTGGAATAAAACTATTTCGTCTTGACACAGTGATGCGATAATGTTACAAGCAATGGTTTTTGTAATAATGCTCCTTAGATATTAGTCTTGTTTCATCATATAAGTTCGGTGGATCAGCATTTCTCATGCACATAACAGGAGCTCCTTTTTTTACTCGTCCTTCAAGCTTATGTTGAGGCAATCCAGAAAACTTTAGTGAGTCAAAAAAATTGTTCGATTGTTCAATTTCTTCAGGAAATTATTCAATGAACTGATGATTAATTTCACAGTGTGTCTCGTTAAATGGAACTTACATGGAATTGTCTGTGATAAATATTTGAGGGTTGGCGAATGAAGAGTAAAGGTATTCAATACACTAATCAACATTATGTGGACGGATAAACATGTCTTCGGGCAGTAATAATCTCTTTATTTTCATTCTTTTCAACTCTGTTTTTACCAATATTTATTAATTTATAGTATTCCTCATCTTCTTTTTAAAGTCTCATACTGCGAGTTAAATAGAATTTAGTAAATTTGCGCCACAAGAAAGACTGATAC
Organism: Hermatobates lingyangjiaoensis; assembly: GCA_026182355.1. NCBI lineage: Eukaryota > Metazoa > Arthropoda > Insecta > Hemiptera > Hermatobatidae > Hermatobates > Hermatobates lingyangjiaoensis. The sequence goes on from JAPFBL010000020.1 coordinate 992,066, forward strand.
AAGCATTATAGACATCAGCATCAGTTCATGCTCTTGTCAACTGGAAGAAGTTGTCAATTCCTTAGAGGCTACAGCCAGTGCAGTTAGTCATGAAACCCTTAATTTAGAGAAAACTAGTTTTATTAAGAAGTTTTCTGTACCTTTCAATGCATCAGGATCCTTACTCTAGCATAGTTTTTATAGATATATGAAAAGAAGAAAATATAGGCATTATGGCAATTTTTTTTTATTGCGGACACAATTGTGTGCTGTTAATATTTTATTTATATTAATTTGATAATTTCTACAACTTCTGTTAACTATTATATATTAAATATATAATATAACTATATTAAATAACTATTTCATTTAATAATTATTTCTCGTCGATTATTCATTAAATTTCCTCTTTCCAACTGTATTATAATTAAACTATTATACATTAGGTCAAAAAACTATTATTTAATCTTTCGACGTTATTTATATGAGGTCTTGGAAGCTTTTTGTACAAAAGTCCCTTTGGCGCAGACGGCAGCGCGCTGGACCTCCAATGCCAAAGGCGTGGTTTGATCCCCACAAAATGTCTAGTATTTTATTCAGTTTAGAGCGTGTGCAAATATGTAAACAAGAATATTAGAGTTTTATAAGTATATAGATAGGTAGATCTATATTATCTATTTAAAGATTAGGATGTTACTATAAGAAAAGCTATTTTATAAGTTCGTTTTAGTGGCACTGACTAGCTTCAAAAACTACATAATTTTAGGGTAATATAAAGAAATATTAGGGACCTTTATGGATAGGATTTAGTTTCAGGTGAAAGGCTACACCTTCCAGCTGAAGGTGTAGAGCCTTCCATTGGGTTCCCCATGAAAAATACATTGGGAACCCAAAGTTTAGGTGTTTTCATATTTTTCAAATATGTTTAAAATAGTGATTTTCAACAAGTATCATGAAAAGCAGTCTAGGGACTGGTGATTTAACGTACTCTTTTAAAAATGGAGTGCTCTAATCGATTTTTTCACCAGTAATCAAAAAATCGAAAGGGAGAGTAAGAATTGAGTTTTTCTCTGATCTTCTACACTCATCAATATTCTTATAGCCACTGAAGGATTTTATTTCGAACTATTTAGTTTCTTCTTTAAATCATTGAGCTAGGAAACAATACATTACTATGTGGAAGAAATTAACTAAATTGGTTCTCTAGAATCTTGTGACATCCACAATGTACAGCTCTGGACAGGCAGTGAATTACTTTAAGGCTGTTTCGTGCAATATATATAAAATGTTTATTTAATGAAAGACTTATATTTAAATACTTTCAGTGACAAGATTGTGTGATTTCTTCTTAATCAACTGGGAAGAATGCTAGTTTGTCTACACACAAACAGCGCTTATTTAATAGCATTGTATACATGAATACCCAAATATTTGAACACACTCTCCAAATAAAGGAAAAAAAACTATTATATGATGTGCGAAATACTTTACATTATTTGACATTAGCTGATTAAAAATTGAAAATTTTTCCTAAAAATTAATGTAATACCTTGCATTACTGATTATGTGTGTATGTGTGAACCTGGATATACTCTTCACTGAGTTACTTTCTGTATATTGCTTCGACAATTTGAAGAACTCTTTGAAATAGTTAATTGTTTCAGTTTAACAGCCACCATACACAGAACATGATGTTTAGTTGGCCATTGTATGTCTTTAAGATAATTTTAAATTTTTTATAAGATGATAGAATTAGAGTGACGGGATAAGTGTATAGAATAATTATAGTTTGAGTTAAAAACAAGTTCATTATGAATTAGTCATTCTCTCTAATGTCTAATGGATTAGTTATTAACCATTAGAATAATTAATTTTAATTACTCAGAATATAAAGCAATTTTTACTTTACTATAAGTAAAGTATAGTGATCGTGAAAAAATTCGATCTCGAGATTTTGACGGAATTACATTTTTTGAGGTCCCAGAAGTCGTTTAATGAAGTTTTTACGATGATGTCTGTGTGTGTGTGGGTGGGTGGGTGAGTGTGTTAGCATTGCTTGTTACCACGCTACGGTCCAGAATCTTTGATGGATCAAGTTGATATTTTACACAAAAATGGGTGAAGATCACACAATAAAGACGAAGAACCCTATTGTTTGGGAAGAATTATGCATGATGGGAAAGTCACGTTTTTTGCCAAAAACCGTTTTTTAGAAATCATTTATTTCTCCTAAACTGATAACCCTACAGTTTTGAAGTTTTGACATTATCTTTGAGGTTACAAATGGAACAAACGAAAAATATATTTAGAATTTTAAAACAACAGGAAATATTTTTTTTTCAATAAAATGTAAAAATTTTGACTTATAATTCAATCTCAAACCTTGTGATAGCAATACAAGCCATACTGTTTGACGGATCAAAATGAAACTATGCCTATAAATAGAACATTATATGGAGAATGAGTTGAGATATTTTTTTTCAAAATTACATTCGCTAATGGGGTGTTACAGTACGATTTCTGTTTTCAGAAAATGTTTTTTTGACGCTAAACGGCTCATTAAACATAATGAAAATTTGACCAAAAATGAAACGAAAAATTAGCAATTCATAAAAAAAAATAATGAAGTTTCAATTACGGGAAAGAGCAATAACGCTATAAAAACTGTTTGTTTATCCTAGACTGAGAGATCACCTGCTATACTTGTCGAATTTTTTATATTTTTTTACATTGTTTACACTGACTTAGAAATTTTTTGAGCGAATCCACTGAGATAAAATTGAAATTTATAAAGGAACAATTTAAATAGTTTATTGACTTTTATGATATGTAAGAAGAAATAATATTGTTACATGTAAGAAAATCACTGCCAATAAACATAAATAAATTACCTTTGTCTTCCATGGCATGATGGATTTGTCTCATAAAATGCTTTAATAAATCTATATATTGCACTCTTGAGCAAAACTTAATATCAGTTACAACTGCATTATAATTGTGAATGTAGTACCTTTCCATGATATTGAAATGTAATGAATGGACTCTTTCCTCAAGAAAGAGGAATTATGTTTGTTGAGAAATATCCAGTTTTTTTTTTACAATTCTAGTCTAATAGTTCATATTTATTATTTTCAAAAATTAGAAGCTCCCAACTATAAAAGATTTAAATTATATTGAATAGCTGGCTTTGACTTCGATTTGAGTATGTAAACTGGCTAATTACTAATATATTTTTTCTCAATATACATTCATAGCAAACTTATAACAGAGTACAGAAGGCAGGAAAAGGATAACACTCACTCAGAAAAAAATCGTATATATGATATTTGACAAAGGGGAAGGAAAATGATCTTATTAAATAGTAAGAAGCCATAAAATTCCCAGTATAATAATTCTATAAAATACCGAAAATGTAAAAGATAATTCAAAATTGAAAACTTTCGTTTAGAGATTAATAAATGTAATTATCGTACATCTTTAATTATAAATCATCTTAAAACAACATTTTTTCTTCAATGTTTATGATGTTTTTCAGAGAAAATAAGGGTATTTTCCTGTTTGAATTTTGAAAATTTTATTTACTTTAATGTTCAATGTAGACGGATGTCAAGTAAACGATGTAAGAAATCCACTGGCTATTTGAACAAAAGCCATGTTCTCTTGTAGGAGAATATTTCGTATCAAGAAATGTTCACTTTGGTTTTTCAAAAATGTTATTACTGCTGTAGTTATACTAATGAAATTATTTGCATCAGCTGTGTGATGTACCAAAATAAGCTTATATATTGATATGTCCTTCAATCACTCTCTGTACTACCTCAGGAATGAAAGACTAATAATCATATCCCATTTAGATGTTTACATTATGCTTAATTGAGACGTTATATATTATATACTCAAGAAATTTGATATTAAGTTACTTATAGTAAAGTTGAGTGAAGGCCACTCCAGATTTTTTATTATGCAAGAGATTGCTAATAAGAATTATGATGAATTAGTGATACTTCATTTAGATTTATTAATTATAATTGTTCAGTATGATTAAAACAAGTTTCCATTGTGCAAGGGATTACTACTAAGTAATTATGATGAATTAGTGACTCACAGTTCATTTAGATTAATTAATTATAATTGTTCACTATAATTAAAACAAATTTTCATTATAAAAGCAATTACTAAATACTAGTCACTTTAATTAGCCATTCACATTCCATTTAGATTTATTAATTATGCAATATATTGAAAACTTGATTTCATGGTGCATGCACCTTCTAATAATTGACTATCACGAATTGGTTATAGAAATTTTAATTGAATTAATACATTAAAAATGAATAAAATATCTCACACATGATTAAATTTGCTAAAAATTTTGAATTGGTTATAAAAATTTGAATTGGATCCGTAAATAAGAAATGAATATTTAGAAGGTGATTGAATTGTTCAAATAGTTGTTTGTTGTAAATGATTTTATAAAAATATTATGATTGTGTACAAATCAATTTTGGTAAGGTATCGCATTTGACCCAGTCAGGTAGAACTTTAGCGATTTAATATAATATAGACTTAAATTTAATTTAGGCTGAGTATTCCTGATTGACATTTAAAATTAACAAGAGCTGTAGAGTGGAGCTGGTTGCAAATCGTATAAGTTACTATCTAATTGGATTGGCATTGTAAGTGTGGGTGGGGCTGGGGGCTTCATCAGCGAAGGGCCCAGAGGGGCACCTAAAGGGCATCCCTCATCTCGTAAAAGGATTAAAGTGAAACAAATGACAGTTGCGGACTGGAGGGTTGGTATTTTACGAGGCCTTGCCAACAGAGGGTTGTATGCGGGGTTGAAGCTGGTGTTTTATTTAGATATTAAGATCCCCATGGCTTCTGCTTGCATATGTCCTCTGGTCGACCTCTTCTAATATATTACTCCTATTTTTTTATGTCTCTTTAATAATTGCTCCTTATTGATGTTTGCTGAATCCTACTGTTGCTTCCACCCTATGTCCTAAATACATTTATTTCCCCTGAGCTACCAGTTCACAAAAAAAAAAAAAAAAATACAAAGGAAAAAAAGAAAATTTCAAAATTATTTTCATCCAAATTAAACATAAATTCAAGAAATGATCTATATATTTATAACAGATTCTGCATTTTGCTTGCAATTTTTCCACAACAGTTTTACTCCTAATATAAAGAACAACAAGTTTGAGAAAAAAAAACGTTAAAATAAGCTATTTCTTCTGCTTAATATTGTAATTATTTTTTTTGAACATAACGTTGAAATAATATGCTTTAAACTTGGCTTTCCTTTTATGAAATATAAAATACACTATATATAAAAAATTTTTTAAAAGAAATAACTTCCTGTTTTTCTAAGTACTTCAATTGACAGTCTTCTTAATAATACAATGTGATGCCAGTTTAAAAATAAAATAAACTTTATTTCATAATGCAGGCTTACTAACTAAAAGCTAAGTATATAGTAAAATGAATAAATAAGTTATAGTACACAATTTATTGCATTTTACAAAAAATATACATCAATCTATCTACATAAACAGTGTTGCCTTATGAAAAGTGAAATGACTTGTATACTCAATGTAGCCAACTTAGAACAAAATATACTAAAATACACTACTTCATTATTTTCCAAGGTATTTAAATTTGTAGTGACCTTATTATTATATTTACGTGGGATAAATTGTAGACTTGTTTTTTCACATTGTTACAATCTAGATATAAAAGTACACAATTAAGAGAATTCAGTTCCTTCATAGATACTCTATTTCAGAGGTATTTTTAATTTAACTTAAATATACAGTATGACCAGTATATGCCAAAAAATATGTTAAATTAAGTAAATGATTGCAATTTCATAATTTATCTTGCTATTAACCATTAATAATAATCAATGTTGACATGCTCTTGCCTACAGAAGTGCGCAAAATCTCTCTTAGTCCGTATTATGAAATATATAAAAGCGAAATAAAATGGTATTTCAGTTTTCTGCAAGAGACTAACCTTTTTAATCACCTTTTTTCTACTTACAGTGTTGGCACAATACATGTGAAATGTAATTTAGTTTCATTTCAGACAGTCATGTTAAAAATAATAATAAAATACATAAAAATGAAGAGCCATTATTGAAATTTAGTTTACAGTTATTATTTTTGTGTGATATTCCTAATACTTTATTTATAATTTACCCCGTTTGATAAGTATCATCTCAGATTCTTTCAAGACCCTTACGATAATTAAAATCGACAGATTCGCCCTGCAAGCCATTCTATGTATTGTTATTAAATATAGTATATTTTTTTTCCTGAAGTTCTAACAGTTTGTCGAATACGAGATCTTATTTCGACACGCTGTCGAAACAGCAAAGTCTTAACAACACACTGTGGTGTCAACGCAGAATGCTGTTAAACAAACCTGTAAAATGAAATATATAAGGGAAGAAAGGAAGTATTTATTTTCCTATTTTTTTGTACCCAGGTCAGTAATGCTGTCTAAAACGAAGGCTAATTTTTTGCTCTATCTGTATACTGAAAATATACATTACGGTTCGTTATAAAGTTGAATTTTTAAGAAAAAAATCAACAGCTCGTTTTAGTATAACTTTTTCTCTAAGCGCGTAATATTTACGTTACTTAGTTAGAAATGTTGTTCAAACGACAGATTTTTACTATTAAATAGATACTGTAATAGTACATTGTTAGTAATATTTACGTGAGGGATATATGCAGGTCAATAAAACGAGTGAAGTGTGTCAGCAAATTATCTAGTAATTAAGTTATAAACAATGGGCCAGGTTAGCTCAGTGGTTAATGTCCTCGCCTCTGGGCTGGTAGTCCGGGATTCGATCCCCACTTGGACCTCGATTTATTCACGCGAGAGGTGAATAAATCTGAGTATGTCGTCCCTCGATGAGGACGTTAAGCCGTCGGTCCCGAGCCTGTAAGATGTCAGGTACTCGTTAAAGAACCCTACTGGAAATTCACTTGAGTTAGACAAAATTTAGACTCCCAATATAGAATCTGTAGAATCACCGATCAAACAAAAAGCCGGTAAACGCCTGACTTTATCACCCGCTAGGGGATCCGTTTAAACAACATTAAGACATTAAAAAAAAGAAAAAAACAAATAAAGAATATCAAGTGGACGTTATAATTGAGAAGTGGGCTAATTTATATGACTTAAAATTGAAGCATGCTAGAAGTTAGAGGAGACGCTATGAGTCACGAGGATTCAAGTCAGTCAATAGTCGGGATATATTTCACTGGGGAAAGGAGTTGTGCTCTTTTAATCTTTATCTATCTGAGACAAAAAAAAAGGCAGAAAGAGAAATAGAAGAAAAGAAGAAGTATGATTTGGGCCAAGTTTTGCATAAGCTCAGGTGGCTAAAGTTATCCCATTCATTTAACAGGTTGGCTAACTACTCGGAGATTTCTCACCACTTTCTCAACTTAAGAAGGCTTTATACTAAAGAAATAGCACTGTGTTGTGAAATATATTATCCAAGTGGGTTAGGATGTTTGTCAACTGGACGCAAATGTCTTCTATTAATAATACAAGATGAAAGGGAAATGTTTGGAGCTTTAATATAAAAATCATACACCGCATGCGCAGACAGTATCAAATGGTATGTATATATTTAGTACCGCAGACTCCACTAAACATTTATTATACAATATGTCATATCTCGTGAATCGTTGTTGTTGTTGTTTTTTTTTTCAACGCCCACACTTATAAGGCTTTCACCTTTCAGTGCTGTTATAGGTGCAGAAATTGTGGAAATAAGAATACTGACATTATTTAGCACCCATTTTAGTAATGGGCGATCCAAATCACCTGTTGATTCTATAATTTTGAGTTGAGTCCTAAATTTTGCCTAACTCAAGTTTATTTAGAGTAGGTATCTTTAAAGAGTATCTGACATCGTACGGGAAAGAGGGTTTTACGTCCTCTCCAACTGAACTTATGTCGTTCATTAACCAACTGAATTTCTTGACTCCATGACTGCTCCTGGACTCCCTTCTCATGATTAAAAACTTAAAGTAGGAGCACCAATCATGCTCCAAAAGTAGTAGTAACAAATTTCATGTTACGAAACTTGAGTGCCCAAAAATGTGCTATCGGGACGCGACTCTGAGTTCGTGCTCTGGACAGATACACCATAGATGTGGACATCATGACTGGGTATGGTACTGAGGAGTCTGTGTGTATACCACGCATACCACTGATTCCGAGCCACTATACGTTTCCATTGAAACGATTGTAATATCCTGTTAGCGTCTCTTTTGCAATGACAGTAACTAAGTCCCAAGGGGAAACTCTATCTATCACAGGAATTGAAGTGAGTGAGACCAAGTTTTTCTCATATGGTCAACTTTGTCCATAGATTGCTTGCCCATGAGTCAGAGGTTCCAAGAGTGAAGGTTCCTTGACCAAGAGTCAGAGCTAATGTGGTGTATTCAGAGGTATTTGCTTAAGACTGTACTAATAATGATATTTTCTACTATTCTATAATTTCTAATATTTCGAATACCATGTATAATCGAATTTGTGACTCCGTCAAAGACAGGATGATCTATATATATAATTCAATATAGATAAAAAAATAAAATAATTAAAAACACACACAATGGTCTCTAATTTTTGGTTTGACAGTTTGAATTGTCTTCAAGAGAGATAATCATGGCACTATTATTTAACTAAAAATTATTTTCTATTGTGAATGGCAATAAGTTCTTCTTCTGAACACCTATTCCAATTTAAACTCTCTATTTCATCAGAACGGTGGTCAAACCTAGAGAGAGAATGAAGCTCGTTAAATCACTCTCCAAAGATAACGAAACAGTTTTCAAGAGAGTAAGGTACTCGCAAGACAAACAGAGATTACTATATTGGTTATTGGTAACTCACTACATCATAAGAGCAATAATTCTACAGTGGAATAAAAAGGCTAAATCTCTCACTAATTCCAAAGATATCTAAACCATCTTCAAGATACTAAGGTAGAGTGGAGAGGAGTCACTACATCGAAGAGGTAATTGGTAACTCACTGGTTTTTTTGAACATTGGGAACTGTATGTTGCAGAGGTGTAGGCGAGTTGAATCACACAATCTCTACGATGATAACTAAAAACGTTCAAATTAGACTGAAGTTAGATAAATCACTGCAGAGAGGTAGTTATGGCTAACTTTGAGATCTGTGATGATATTTTTTGGCAGAACGAGAAGCGATTTTGAAAGGCGAAGCCATTTTGACCAGCAATAGCAGGAAAGTTGCTAATTAGGCCTGCTGATTGATGACAGCAAAGTGAACTGGTCTCCGGGACTGTATGCTAATTGCGTGAGTAATGCTCGTGGCAATACTGTCCTTCAGGCGCCACCTGCCATTACCTACCTCCTCAGAGACCCTTCCTTAATTACTGGCCACAATGTGTTTTGTCCCGTTTCCAGGGCGACCAGCAAGCCACCCCCCCCCCCTGACAAATTAACTTAATTACACCACCTCCCTCTCACCTCAAAACATCACCGTTCTCCCTTTTTCACTACACATTAGTGACGGCCGTCTTCGACCCTTTGGTTATCCAATTAAAAACTTGAAACTGTCAGATATAAAACTTGGAACCCCCCCCCCCTCCCCGTTCTGAAATGGCCGAAGGGGATTCACTCTGGAGTAACCCATTATGAAAGAAAAAAAAAAACATGTTTAAATATAATTCAGAGACTCAGCAAAATCACACTGCCTTCAAATATTTAAATATTTTTTTTAATTAAAAAAAAACTCTTATTATGTTTTTTGAATAATCCTAAAATAACACACTCATAAAAATCTATTACCCTATATGTTTGCAGTGACTTAATCGGGATTAAACAATTGAAATGGAAATAGAAATACTCGCATCTAGTTATAAAAAAAAGTAGTATTCATGCATATATTAATAAATTTATTGAAATTCTGTTTCTCTGTAATCAGGTAGACCAGATATTTATGGAACAAAATAGGTTTTAATAGATTAAGGATCAATGACCCATTACAAAAAATAGAATATCTCTTTAATGGTATAAAGTTTAGAGCAATAATCTCTTACTCTCCCTCTTTTGCTCTAATTTTATATCTCACTTTCTGTCATATCCATCTCTCTCTCACACTCTCTCCCACTCTAAATCATTTTACCCCACTGCTCCTACGAATTCTTTCTCATATACCTTATAATGTTTAATCAAATATTCCTCTCAAAATCGCTCACTCTCTCTCTTTCACTCCTATCCTAAAATCTCAATCTTTTCCTTTCACTTCTTCCCTTTACTCACTCTCCCTCTTCCTGTCATAATATTTCTCCCTTCTCTCCATTTAATCTGTCTTTAAACCCGTTGTCTCCTGGTACACTATCTTCATTCGTTCCTGCTCTCAGTATCTCTCTCTTTTACCCTTCACTTATTCTCACTCTAACAGTTCTACTATTACTGTCTCTTACTCTTCCACTGACAACTTAAATCCCACTCTCTCCCACAATCTAAGGTTTTCAAAAGGAAAACTAAAAACTAATAGTACCTAAAAACAATTTCTAACACTGTTAACATCATTTTAATTTTTTTTTCAAAGAATACATCAAAACTAATATGAAAGTAGTAACACTGTTTGAATTCAAATTAGTTTACAAAATCTTGATTCTACTATTAATAACGAATACAACCGAATAAAACCTCTGTTAGGAATTTAATCCGTCATTATCTAGTCGTACTAACCAATCTTATGTAAATCATTGCTGTAGGTCTTGAATCTATGAAAAATAAGTGAAACAATAAAACAGATCTGCTTTTTCAGAAACTTGCTCTTCCCGTCATGCATAGACAAGTAGATCTCCATACTCTTAGATTCACAACCATTCAATTTACCAACTTTCACTTCTTTCATCAGTGCCATGTCTTCATTATTTCTCAATTTATAATTTTCTCCGGTGATAAACATATTGACAGATGAGTCTTTTTTTTTACTTTTCTATAAGTAAAGTATAGTGATCGTGAGAATATTCAATCTTGTGATTTTGACGGAATTACTTGTTTTGAGGTATCAGAAGTCGATTTATGATGTTTTTTCGATGTCTGTATTTGTGTGTGTGTGTGTGTGTGTGTGTGTGTGTGTGTGTGTGTGTGAGGGTGGGTGGATAAAATTATTCAGGAACTGATATTCTCTTTGCCTTACCTGCTAGGCTGTTATTGCTACCAGCTTGAATTATGAAAAAATTATTTCATCTACCTTGTACCTGTACGATATATCCAAACGTAAGGTTTAGGTGTACCTGTACCCTAGTATTATTTTATACCGCGACATATGTATTGAATACGATTTTTTTATTATTACGAGACAGTTATTACGAGAACAGTCCCCAAAGTAGATGGATATCACTATAAATAAGCTAAGTAGAAGAACAATAAACTAAACTCAACCATTGCACTCAATTATTGTAATAAAAAATAAATGATTTCTATTCAAGCCTTCTTCAGGACTTCAAGAAGTAAAGTGAATATTAATAAAGCTGAGAAATATCTGAAAATAAAAGAAGTCGATGACAACTAAAGCAACAAGTGTAGTATAAACATTAGCAAAATTCAACTTACGTCTAGGTGAAGTCTTGAAAATACCTGAAACAAAAACAGAATCAATTAATATACCTATTATATTTCATTTTAAAAGTGTCTATACAATTATGTTAACTTGTAGTATCTACACTATTTAAATACATAAACAACAGCACTTCATCATTGGCAATATGCACATGTAGAAAGATAATACTAATAAGTGATATACTAATAAGTGATGAAAGTTGTTTTCTGTCAGGTCAGGATGAGTTCAGCACTATTATTCACAGCTTTAACATACCCAGAGTTAGATTTTTTTTCTTACCTTGGGAAACAGATGGAATGTTGATCCATCGGATAAGACAGATGGAATAACACTACCATACTGTGCACTCTTTCCAGACAATACGGAATAAGCTTGTACATACATTCCATTAAATAAAACAATGACTTGTCTTTCTACATTCCATGAATATTGAAAAGAAAAGTCGTCAGAATTATTTCAATTTTGACTCGCTCATTTGAGCTTTTTAATTCTCAGTGAAGGTGGGCTTCAAGTCCGTGGCTTGAAGCGTCATATCCAGATCATAAGTAAATAAAAATCAAAGAAATTATTCACAAGTTCTTGACTTTTTCAATAAGTCTGGCCAATTCTCAGAGTGTCATAATATAAAATTTTTAAGTATTTCTTGTTGTTCAAACGTGAGAATTTTAGCCACCATTTTGGAACACCCATTTTAATATTAAAATTATTATGTAAAATTTCCAAAAAATATTCTGTACCAATATCAAAAATGTAGGGAAGTGCTAGAAAACATAACCAACGGTTACATCTATCCGATAGCATTTGACAATATTGTTGTTAGTTTTTTACATGAAAGAGTGACCCTCATGTGAATGAACACAGCTATTAAAATACTATAAAAAAATAAAATAAAAAAATAAAAATAAAAAAATTACTATAAAAATAGTTATAACTAATTTGAGAGGTTTTTGAAAAAAACTGTCACATGTGTTTTGTACTTCAGTATTTTAGAGTATCTGCACTAAATTATACGTAAATAGAATTTTCTTGTAGAATACAACTCTGGAAACATATTAAGTGTACTACCTTAGGTAGGTTATGGTAAGTATAGAATAGAAACCATAATTATTATTACTAATTGGTAAAAGGTTGTCAATAATTCTATAATTATTTACCTAAATTAGAAAAGAAGAATTATTAAAATTTGCAAATAATACAGCACTTAATTTTACCTTTGCAATGAAGTACAAACAAATAAAATATAAATTCTAAGGTAGTGCAATTAGTTATTATGTAGTATTTACTCATTGTAGGGTAAAAATCTAATGAAATAGCATCCATATATGGAAATTTAATAGTATTAACAAGGCGTTTCGAAGACGTAGTGTTCTGAATGAAATATAAATCTTTCGGTAATCAAAGCACTGGTAAGAGTACCAGCACACCTGACAGATAATATCAAAATGGAAAAAAATATAAACGCAAATTTTATTCTTTTACGGCTTTCTAATAATTTGTGCATTCAAATGAGAGGAACATTTCAAATAAGAGTTGTAGATAAATTTGTAATCTACATGATAGTTTCATATTTTCTCTAAAGTCATTTTTTATTAAATCTTTAAAAATGAATATATGCATGTATAATACATTCAGCATACATATATGTAAGAATAATATATGCAATAATTAATATAACTTACAAAGCAAAAATTAAATTGAAAGAGTCAATAAATATACTGTTATGGCCGTTTCATTAGCATTATCTTAGGGTATTTATAATTACTGCTTTTTACTTAAAAAAGCCTTGCTCTATCAATGTGTAAAAGTTAGGCAAAGGTGCTTTTCACTTTGTGTTTGGATAGAGCAGGCGGAGTAATGCTTTCCTGCCTACCCTTACTGAAAAATCATTTGGTCTTCTGCCAAAGGCCATTCCGTCAAGAAGGGCCAGTCTGTTTTTAATAGACATATATCTCTTCAGTGTTTATCATAGACAGAGGAGGTAAAGTGCTTTTTTCTTAAAAAAAAAAACTATTACAATGCTTTTATGGTAGATAATGTTGGATTGGTCAATTGATTTTATTTGTTTGTTCGTGCATCAATTCTTTAGCAATCCTACAATATCTATTGAGTTGTCAACCAAACTCCCGCCTTTTCTTCCAATTCTAACTTTCTGCATGTTGTTAAATGTTGTAGATCTCGTTCAGAAAGAAGTTTCGATCTACTACAATTTATGTTCTATTTTTTGTTTTTTTTTTTAATTGTATAAACCGATCTCGTACGGTTTAAAAACGTCATCCCTTTACGGCCTTTTTGATCGGTGATTCTACATTGGGAGTCACAAATTTTGCCTAACTCAAGAGTATTTAGAGTAGGGATCTTTAATGAGTAACTGACTTCGTGCAGGCTCGGAACCAACGGCTTTTACTTTCAACTCTTTTTGTTTTGCTTTTAATCAAGATTCTAAGGTTTCAAAATCTGACCCTGTTTGAGTTCAATGATAAACGATTAAGCCAATCTTTTTTTACATCTTTGTTTAGAAGTATATAACTACGCGTATTTTGCGTAACATGCACGTATAGTAAGAGTAACACAAATAGCTTTGATACATAGGAGTAAAGAATGAACCCACTGGTTCAACTTAAACCATTATTGAAAAAGAATTTGTGTCTCACAACAAGGAAACGTACAGCGAAAACAGAATGCGCTTACTGCTGTAAAGAAGCATAACTGGCTTAAATCGATGGGAAAGTTTCAGAAGTGGGTAGAGTATGTATCCGGAGATGTTCAGATTTGAATCTGACAAAGACAACTTGTTACGGTTGAAAGACCTTATTCTTTTTTATGATTTCTTACTCTGGTTTGAATGTTGATGTTTTAAAATAAATTAATAAAAATAAGCAAGCTACATTCAATCAAAAATCAATACATAGATGATAGCAGCGACTTATTTACGAAAATTGTTACTGGTAACGAAAGATAATACCTGAATAAGCGCAATAAATGACACTTAAATAATCTCTAGAAATCAAGTGACACTATGAAACTTTATGTACATGGTGGACTGCTAAGGGATTAAGGGAAGACTGTGGTCAACAAATGGATCGACTAGTCACAGTTATCAAGATGCAAAATGGAGTTTTGCAGCGGGACATTTCCCAACTTCAAATCACCTATGTGACCAAGGAGGCCTTTTAAACGCTTGACCAGAACTTGCACCCAGTCCAGTCATATTCACCTGGAATGGCAACATCGGGTTTCCACCTTGATTGATCTCTTTCAAATGGTAAATAAACATTTGTCTTCATCAATCTTTCAACAATTTATAATATATTAGCTTGAAAAATGAGCACAAAACATAAAATGTATACCTTGAGACGCTATCATAGTAGTTTTACTATAAACATAAATGATGCTTCGTTTTGGTAGAAAATAATAACAAATAAGAGCTCATTAATGAAAATGATATTAATTGGCCAGATGATCTTTATTATACATATGGAGATTACTGAAAACATGTTAAACTCGTTTTTAGTGACCAGCACCTACAATGCTGACAGTTTAAGGACTACCATACGACTCTTAGCAGTTGGGTCTGAAGAGACCAATTCTCGTTACCAAGGGACCAGGGCTTGCAATGATAGTTAATACGAGTATGTCCCATCAGGGCCTCATTATAGGGAGTCTTCAGTACAAAGAGAACGATTCATAGAGAGATTAAAAATCTCTCGTTGGTTAAACGCCACCTGGTTTGTGTCAATAAAAGGTTAGACAGACTTTAAAGGTCTCTCTATTTGTAATATAAAGGGCTCGAGAGGAGACGGGTGTATCTATGTTAAACTCGT